>MNPL01023345.1:1091-19833 GCA_002081605.1 Tropilaelaps mercedesae
GAAACTTTGCGTGAATTGTTTGATCTTTTCTTACTTTATAATAAAGAGCTCCCTATTCTTTGCTTAAATGCAAGTTGAGATTCAAGGGATTAAAGGCTCTCGGAACCACCTTCACTTGCACAACGATGTCGAAGTTCAGAGGAAACGTAACCGTTGATCCTAAGATTATGTTTATGTACCAATTATGTAGCTTACTGTAAACTTTTGCGCCTCTCTGTATAAAGCTTAGGCGTCCACGTATTATTATGTCCATATACTTATGGAAATTCTACTGTTTTGCGGGCGTTGGGATTAAGCCAACCGGAAGAGTCCAGTGCATACTGCTTGCAGAGTAATTTGTAAGCGTTTTAACGGGACAATGCTGTTTTTAGTCTCAGTTAGAGGAATGACTAGAGGTTGTCAGAGTGACAAGGATGGATTGGCCATTCGCTGCCAAGAGGTATCAGAAGCCTCTAGAGGTTCAATTTGATCAGTCGCGACTTACACGTTGTTCTGTCTATCAAGTTCTGTATCCTCATTGTTTCTGGACGGGATGTATCTTGGAGGTAAAAAAGTCTCCTCGCTGAAATACGAGTCCACATCATCGTAATCGTCAAAATAAATAAACAAATATATCGAGTTCATTAAGAAGTTGAAAAAAGGATCAGTCTCACACGTTGATACATATACTTTGAACAACCAAGAGCCATACTACAGACTTCAAGATTCGCTACGTCTTTTTATATGCACTACAATCATTTTCTAGAATCTCAACCAGCACAGACATTATAGTAAATAAAACCATAGGACGAAGACTAAATCATATCATCATACATATTGGCATATCAGAATATAAAGTATACGTAGATTTTATGCCATAATGCAATATTTACTTGTAGTTGGTATATTAAGCATAGTAGACGAAACCTTTTCATTATGACATTGCTTTGAGTGGCGTTAATTCTTTAAAATTTCTTTAAATTTATGATGGCCTAAACTACGTTCAAAGATACAACGTATTGTAAAAGACATACAAAACAAATGACCAGTCTACGAAAAAAATAGAAAGTGAGGTGCGCTTCAGTGAAACGGTGTTCTTATTCTGTCTAACTCTCAGGTTTCAGTAAACGCCCGTTTTGTTCAATTGGAACTTAAATACACAAATGTTCCGCAAATATTCTGTTAGGATATGATCTCCCGAATATAAATATATTACTTTGTATCTTTCACTTTAGGTGATCATTTCGTTGAACTAATTTCACATGGAATCATGCAGCCACGATTATTCTGTACTAAAAAATACTTTTTTAGAGGTAAAAAAAGGGTCTTTATACATGGCATTACTTTGTCATGACAAACGCATATGACGTTTTGCATATATTTGCGTTTCAGTTTGAATCTAACTTGTTGTAGAGCTTTTCCATGTTTTTTTATAAATTGGCTTTAGAAGACAGTTTGCGTTATAGAAGTTTAGGAGACGGTGTGAACTTACCAGAGTGTACAAATAGTCTTCGATAGATTTGCTTTAACAGTTTCTCAAAACTTGTGACATATATTTTTCTACTCTCTCAAGTTTTTAGTTATTTATTTTTAACTGACCTCTGAAAAACATCCTTGGTCACCCACACACTTGGTGGTAGTTTCAAATGGCAGCTAGTGCGTTGCATGATAGGAGACTTTAGGAGGACGCTTTAGTTTTTAGCCTAAATACAACATTGGTCCACCGCAAGCCAAATAATTGATAAATACTTTTTCATACGAGGAGAAATAACAATAATGTTGATTTTGTCCAGTTGGCACACAATTTCTATATCAAGTCAAAACTGTGGATAGCCACCTGGGATCGTTTGCTGCAGCGTGTGGTATACCGGTGGGATCCTCCGAGTCAGGAATGTAGTTTTTCCGCCAATCTATCCACCAGTCACCAGCGTTGCCGGTGGTCGTCTTTGCGGCGCCCCGCTTCTGTATGTGGTGCCTGTGGTGAAGAGGAATAACCCCATTGTACTGTTGAAGATCATCCGGGTTTACGTGAACAGGTACCAGCTGGGGTTCAGCTGAGCCTTGAAGGGCAAACGCTGCCAGCACCGCCAGGAGCCATGACTGAAAAAAAACCTTCAAATCAATACTTCAACCCTTGACACATCGATTGAGCGATGGTTCTGGCCAACTATGCTTCAGAGATGACATAAGCCCCACTTAGTTTGCTAAGTTAAAATACTACCATGTCATTACATTTCGTCATACCCTTCCACTTCAGTCTTTGTGGGCGCTTGGGTTGAAAAGTCGTATAATACCGCGTGTCAGGCAATAACTTAGTTAATTTTAGCATAATTCAAGGGAATTTAAGGATTTTTTACGTTCAAGTTGCGCTACATTCAATAAAAACTTGCGCGGTAACAGAATTAACTAATGAGACATGTTCGAGCAGTGATAGCTAGTGGACGTGTCAACAATTCTAAATGAGTTTCAAACCACAAAGACCATAATCAGCCAAAAGCTCTGCGATTGAGAAAAGTATTTAACAGTGAAATTTTCGCAATTTCCTAACAGGCGATTAGGGAATCAAGAAAATGTGTTTAGTAAAAAATTGAGTAAGACAAAGTAACCAAAAAATTTCTTAACAAATAATAATAATGGAGTCGCATATGGAATCTTTTTGTAACACACTTGGTACAAATAATTGAAGAGAATCATATACTACATGGCTTCTAAGTTGGCCCTTCGTGTATGACACTAGTTTACGGTACTGAACAGTGGAAAGACGAATGAGTAATCACTGGTAACAAAACCATTTCCACACTGATACTGTACCACTCGCTTTTCTTATTATTTTGATTTGGTGTCACACTTGGTTTCCCAGATAAATTCAGTGGTCGAATGTGGCCGTACATTCACTCAACTGGCTAAGGTTTTCACCCTTAAACATAGTCATGTCACAAGTTTAGCTTTAGCGTTTGGCGATATGTTCACTTCCGCTCCTGGCCAAATCAAACCGTGCTCTATGCCCTGACGGCTTTTACTAGTTGAAGCTAACATTTTTACCAGCTTTTACGACCAGCAGTAAGCTGCTATCCTTCTCACTACAATCCATTACGAGATTAGGAATCGTAACCCCGCGAACAAGTTAAGCGCAAGGCGATTATTGAGTTTTTTGCAAATATATTTTAACCTTAGTATGAAACTGAGAAAGAACATTTTTAATGAAATATATACTTGGCTATTAAACAGCTGCTTTTAGTGGACTTTATTTAAATCTCATTTAACCATTTTCAGCAGTTGCTAGAGAGCACTGTTAGAAGCACTGATTCAAGTGGCTGCGCAGTAACTCATTCACTGGCTACAGAAGTAACCGGTTAATCGCTTTGGCGTGCTCTTCTCATGAAAGCGCCCCAGTACATATATATATATATATATACAAAAAATTTAAATGTATGTCGTCTCTTCAACTATGGGAGGGGTCAGAGGGCGAGTGCCGTGAGTTAGAATTTTCGCACACTAACGTTAAAACATGGGGTACCAGCCATTCCGTGATGAATTGCGTGGCTTCGTGTGTGCTCAGATTTAGCTCATTGCGATATTCTCAAAGTAGAATCATCCTTTGTCTTCTAGCTGAAAAACAAACGGTTGCTGTATTATTACACTTTAAATGCACTTGCCTCGTAGAAGACAACGGTTGGCAACGTTTAAGGAAGGGACTACAACGCTTTAGAAATCCCACGTATGATCGCTGCTAGGTAGGAAAAGCAACAACATAAAATAAGCGGCAATGGCACTACACAGAAGCTAAAGCTGGTTCAACAACGCTTAGTTGTAAGCAGCAATTACCTTTAGTGAGTAACGTGGCAGCTTTTCTAGTTTGTTAACTAGGTAATTAATCGTTATGTACTAATTAATGGACCATATGCTCAGTAAGTTAACATAATCAACAAATTAATATTTCAAATGACGGTATCCCACCCGAGAACACAACCTTTCATTAAATATAGATGGCTACGATTCGTTGAACTATGAAGATGGTATATAACTTATGAAACAGTAGTTGATTCAGACAATGGGGTGCCGAAATGGTTAGCTAAGGTATGCGGTCTGCGTATCTATAGGTAAACAATTCCTACAGATATCTCCAGACTTGAGTCTATGTACTACCAAACAAAAAGTTTAGATTATGAAGATGAATAATGGTAACGATAAACTGACCGAGGAATCGCATGCTGAGAGCAATTCGAAGTTGAAAGTCAAATGTTGATCAGAAATGTTCAAACTTGTCCATTATTTTGCCAGCGGTATACCTTTTTGAGTGTTGTGTCCATCATCCCTAATTTCGGAGCCGGATTTCATAGACACGCCTCCACTTGAAAAGTGCTGCTTAAATCGTTTACTTGAATGTTTGGCTGTATATTTCGTGCGGTACTAACGGCAATAACGAGCATGATTTTGCTTCGAAGGGCTTGGATATATGCCCCATAAGAAATATAAAAAATAACACAAACCATTGTTGTTTATATTGCCAAGTCAAGTGAAATAAAAAACATGAATATAGACTTATTGATGATTAGTCTTCTACAAAGTCTTGTCGCCTAGTGAGTATCGTGGATTTTTGAAGAACTCTAAAAAAATTTATCTTCAGCGTATATTTATCTCATCTAGATAGTGCCCTCCGGAGAAGCTTCGACGGTGTAAAAAAATCTACCTTTAGTAACATATACTTGTCTCATGTAGATAGTGCCCTCCGGAGAAGCTTCGACGATGAGATATTCCTTTTAAATGCGATCGCTAGTAACATATCAATAGAACTGGTTTATATTTGGTTCAGCTAAATAATAGCCTATATAGATGTTTTTTAATTCCGTACGGTTATTTCTGATTCGCAATCTACGACTAAAATGAAATACGCACAACCAGGCGTCTCGTAATTTCGCTATAAATTTATTAATAACTCCTTCAGCTCTCCTAAGTATTTTAAAGTTTATCTTCAAATATTTGATATGATTCTGCCCCATCGGCAGAAAGGCAGCAAATTACTATCATTCTATCAAGAAAGTGGTTCAGTGTTTAAAGCACATTTCTTCCACGTTCCTAGGCATCGCGCTATTTACTGTGGAAACACATGATGTTACAATGCCATCCCGCCATGAAGGCAATTGGTTTAGCTTATTAAAAGCAAACCTATTCTAGCATTTTACAGCGTAATTACCAAGCAATTGTACGAAAATTTGGGCAACACACGTCTGTTCATATATACTTGGTAGAAAACAATTCTGCGAGAGTTGAAAAACTACAAAAGCTAATATTTAGCAAGTTGACTAACTATTTCCAGCGGGCTTTCTGTTTTATTAGCATTAGGATACTGTGGAAACATTTCACAGACATCTCTCTCACGTAGTGATCACCCGAAGAAGGGGTTAAATGCAGAGTTGAAGGGAAAAGTAGTGAATATAATCTTATTGGCGATTCCTGCTATCTTTCAAAGGAAACGACAGCAATCCTGGTATTTTGTTTAACACTAATGCACATGATGCTTTGACGAGGCGTCCGCAAACATAGATATTCCGCGTTGACATGGTCTGACAACTGCACTGGATCCATTGACTACTACCAGGCAGAAAGGTTGTATGCTTGCGCATTCAGATCTATGTTTGCGCTTTGGTGAACTTGAATACAATGGGGTGTTCAGGTATATAAGTATATTGTTACCATAATAACTTCACCAGTCAAGTGGATGATTCGTAGGAAGTCAAATGCTTTTTTATACGAAAGATTGTCCATTACCAGTTCTCAACCGATGATGCTTACTATATCTAATTCAGTTTGGCGCGACTTGAGTGGATGTTTGTGTGCTTGTATTTATATAGGTGTATACGCACACACTCATAAGCTTGCTTTGTTAAAGCTGTTACCCCGTGTCTATTATCTGTTTCCCAGCTCTATTTTATATAAACTCTGACGTCTACTGGGACAGTATAGCGAATACCATTGCTCGTCACATTGCTAAAGGATGTCGTTTATCAGGCATGCTGGTCAGTTGGAAGCGGCTTCTTGCTCAGAAAACTGTGATGACTGCGACAACGCCTATCAGTAGGATGCCTCGGCGCTTTAATTCTAGGTTCAATAAAAAGACGCCTGCAAAACAATCACGCTGACAACTCACGATCACGCTGAAGTAAGTTGGCAAAAGCGAACAAAAGCCACCACAGTCTTGATATTCCAGATTTACCCATTGTTGCACATGTATCCGCACAGTTTCTGCTGTCTTCAACAACAACAACAACGTTGACGATAACGGCGGCGGCAACAACATCGGCAACGGTAACAACGACAACAATGGGGTTGTCAACAACGCCACCACCACTAAGAACAACGACGACGACAACAACAACAACGATGATGACGACAACAACGACAGTAACCACAACAGCAACACCAGCACCAAACAACAAGCGACGACGACGACGACGACGACGACGACGACGACAGCAACAACTGAGTGATAGCAGCAATGCTATAAAAAGAGGCGGAATAAACAAGTAAAAGCTACACCGCGCATGCCGCATAAGGTGCCTTGTTGATTAAAAGATAATGGCAGTAACGAAACAATAGCAACAATTCCGATAATACCCTAGCAAAACAGTAATGGTGTGGCAACCTATCTTATTACCAATCATTACCTCTCTCTGGTCAACTTATCTATCTATGCGGATATCTATGGGAAGTTGAAACAGGAAATCAGGGAGCTTGGGCTCGGTGGGCCAACTTATAAAGCAGCCACTGCATTGTAAATCGCAGTTGAAAATTCGTTAAAGTCGAAAAGTCAGAATGTTTGATCTCAACTGTCACAATAGAAAATATACATTGAATATATCGGATATAAATAAATGTAGAAGAATAATGATAATGTTGTGTTTAAACAATATACCAGTACGGAAAGGCGTATATGCTGAAATTTGGAGTAAATATAAAATAACATGTCCCCATTACCAAATGTGTGGAACGATTGACGAAGCACATGTGAAGAGATGATCTAGAAATGGTTGAATTGGTGCACGCCATCATCGGAGTAACACAAAACATTCAAACCTTGTCAACAAATAAATCATTTGCTTCGTGCACGAATAGCACAAACGTATTATAAATGACAACGGTCCTCTTTGACGCTACAAAGGTTAGAGCTTCTGGCACGCATAATTTGATCTTATTTTTTATTTAATTATACTACCCTGTTTTAATAAAAGGCTTAATTTAAAAACGAAATCATTACGCAAACAGTTCAATTTCCGCAGACAAAATACGCTTCGCATGGCCATTTATTTAACGCCCTTCGCGCTACGCTTATTTTCAACTTAATAGTTTTGTATTTCATAAGCCTAGAGCAAATAAAAATATTATGGAAACTGATACAGTTTCTATAATACTATATTCTAAAAAAACAAAGGATGACTGAATAGTATGGGTTCAATTCCTCAAAAGAGGAAAACCTGCACACGGAATTCAGTAAGATCAAGACACATAAAAATCACCTGAGGTCAGATATAAACAGCTGCTAAGCTACTATTCGTACATTTTATAAACTATACGTCTGTTACTCAACGCTATGATTGGAGAAACAAAATAGGTATACGTTTTATAATTCTTATGTTGTTAACATTTCTTGCCAGTGGTGACTCTCTTATTATATGGCATTAAATTACAAATTTGTCGCAGGTAGGCTACCCGTGAGATGCCAACTGCATCTAAAACAAACGCCTGTATCGTCTCGTGTTAAGGCCGGCTGATCAACAGTGAATGGCCTTGCCAAAATTAGTAGCAAGGTTGGGCATAATATTAAAGCAGGCTAGTGTAACATCTAGCAGCCAAGCAGTTTTTCACGTCCACATCGTCGAGACATCTTCTGGAATTCCTCACAGCCGCAATGATAATATACGATGAGCGTTGCACACGGTAAAACAAAACACAAAGGAACCACATAAGAACCCCTACGGGTGCTGAGCAAAACCGAAATACATTCTAACCGTACCGGCAATGGCAGCAGGATGAAAATTCTACGCTGTTGGTCGACTACAAAACAAAAGACTCTCGGTAAGTGTCGATTTAATGGGTCACTGAGCTCTTCAAAAAAACATATCGTTTATTCTCGCTAATAAAATCGCCGCACGCATTTAACTCGTACCTAATTATAGCGGCCGTGATAGCTCAGCGATACATGAATTAAGAAGCAGGAGCTATTGCGGTAGCCCGACTTGCTGTTCGTTTGACAGTTATAGTGGTATTTATGTATGTGTATGTGTTTATGCGTATATCTGCTTGTTGTAGATGAGAGACGTTGATGATTGTGAACGAGCAAAATCTTGAATACGATACTAAATATACATGCGTACGCACATGCGTAGGTGAGATCTCAACTGCTAATTGCCAAGTCCCTCATAACATTGGTGATATATATATGCTTAAATCACATCCAGCAAATTGATCAAGTGGTGTGTACCGAGTGCCTAAAGTCCAGTCAAAGCCTGATAGTTTCTTAAAGCTTTTATATATTTAAACATTTCGATTGGACAATTAAAGTACTAGCTTGACATCTGACAACAGGTAAAGATATGATGGCTTAAGCTGGTGATAGTTGTATAATCCTACATGAAATAGGTTATTTCGACGTTGAGCTTCAACCGTGTGACACACATGGGCATTCATATGTTTTGATAAACTTTCACGAAATCCACAGAATGCATGAGTATCCTTTTAAAAATATACAAAGTCTGGTGCACGATGGAAGTAAGCTTATTTTTAACTTCCGCTTTACACGTCTTAAGCGTCTGTTCATGCTAGTAGGCAATTTGTGTCAATCTCCCGATTTATTTGCGTTTCCAAAAAAACTGGCAGCTTTGAAGATATCACGATTCGTTTTTTGCGTTTAGGTATTTGATTTCTCAAGCTTATACTGTCGATCCTTTCACCATGATTCACGATGCTGCCATTCACCACCTTCATTTTGAATATCGCACGTCAGAACAAGAGCCGGCAGGATGTACAGAAGTGTGGTGGTGAAAACTGCTGCACGTATTGAGGTTTTGTTTTTGTCGTTTATGAGTGACGTAGTGAGTAAAATGTGTGGAAGAATAATTAAATAAATAAAGAGTGGAAATAAACCACTGCCGCGTGTTTTGACACATCTCGTTAATAACTGTAACTTTATGTATAGAAATGTTGCCGGGAACGTTGCTCGCTAGCAACTAGAACGAAGTGTCGTTTCAGTAAAGGGTCATCAAGTTAGAGACAGCCGCGGCCACCGCAGGAGCCAACGGAGTGGAAGAAAGGAGAAGCAAAGATGGTGGACCGGGTGTCAAAGGTCGAGTGCCTTTTGGACGCATCGGTCTCCGCCCAGTGGAATACCCGACGGACTTAGACAGACAGACGACATGGTCCACGACAAGGTGAATTGCTGCTAGTCAAGCGATGTCGTGACGCATTGGGGATGCACATACAAGCACACCGTTCGCAGTCCCTCGACATTATCATAAACATCAACAGGCACGCCGACGGCGAAGGGAGGATACTTGGGAGATAACGTATCTTGGGTAGGGGTAAGTAAACGACGCGAAAAGGTACTGTGCCGTGCAGCAAAGATATACGATATTATGCCACATCATGCCTTCTTGTTTCTTCGACTGTTAGCTTTGCTACTAATATTGCCAACCATTGGCACCACCACCAACGAATATGTTGCGCGGGTCACAGTCCGACAGCGTCTCCGGACACTCCACTATACCAGCCAAGTGTCGCAATAATGGAAAAATGTTGCAAACTATCTGTCTGCTCCTGCTCCTTCCTTTTCCACTTTTGAAAGCTATGACGGTTTTACCGATGCTAGCGTGCTAGTGACATTAACATGAACAATGGTTAATAGCATATATGATCGTTAGTCCTATATAGTTTCTACTCCTTTTCGGCAGAGTGATTCATGCGGTGTAGCTCAACTGCCCCTAGGTTAAGCCTATTCTTGTCGATTAAGTATGTTTCCTCTTCTGTCTTTTTTACCGGTATGCCACAATAGCGACCAAGCGAAATTACCAGCAGCTCTAATCGCGATATTTGTCTCTTTAATGACGACAAACGATTATTGACAGATACTTCAAACCGTTGTTTATTTTAAAACCTCGATCATATTAAGAGTTGCTTAAGTGACGATAGCTGTAGTGACACGATCAATGAATGAGGGACATTGGCACTCGCACACCTCGTCATTTGCGTACAGTAGTTGAGCGACAAAGAATTAAATGGTTAATACACACGTAGTCCAAGCATATGAATTTGGCCGAATATTGAACATAAAATAGGTCAAATTTAATTATATACAGTATTGGACATGGAACCGATTATGGGACATCACTATATCAAACAACTAAGATCCATCTTCACTTTTATGCAAGAAGTAAATATTAAAAAAAAAGAATTTCGTTAGATAGCAGCGTATATATGTCCCAGCAAATATTAAAGTCTGTTTCATATCAAAGTTTGGGTGCAGAGAAAATATATGAGGCCATAAGTGATTGCATTTCTAGCTTTATGAGTGCATGTTTTTGCTCGAATGAACATCTTGCCGAGCAAACCTGCATTTCTGAAAGCTCTATTTATAGGTAATAACTTTTAAATCGCTTTGCTATTTTATTAGGATTTGCTGACATGTAGTTGACATTACGCCTGCCAGTCATTTTGGCTCAACTATGAAACTAACTGCATGCACTTTGCACAAATTGCTACTTGCATGAAACCTCTTTGCAGGACAATAAATGTGCAAAGACGGACTGCGTAATCGACCGCCCGATGTCCATTTCGATTTTCTCAACTACCTTTAGAAATTTCATTCAGATCAGCAGGTAGTCTCATTTTATATTTTTTCTTTAAGCCTACATTAAATTTATGGCTTAGACAATATTATAATGTAGAACGAAGAAAGATAGTACCAGGCATTCTAAGAAACGCAAAATGCATTACGGGTATATCGATGTTAATATTTTTGTTCTTACCATCTAACATTCTATATCTCAGTGGAGATTAAAATCATTATATAATACAATCAAGTTATTTTCAGAGTTTCATTTGATAAGTTGCATAAAATATCTCTGAGCCGTCAGTATTCGTAATCCTTTATGCTAAAAAGCAATTCTTTCTGTTTTATTTTTAAAAATGAGTGTCAATCAATTCTCCTTATAAATCCAGAACGCTTGACGTTATTCCCATAATTTCAATCAGATGCCATTACAAAATTCTATATGAGGCCACATATCCAGTCCTTACCGTACACACACTCATGTGGAAGAACAAAATCTGTGGAGCCCAAAAGACGTAGTCGCTACTTCAATACAAGCAGCAACGAACCGCTGTTGTTGTTCATGATCGACTTTGTTGACTATTGCTGTCGACGATTTAAAAGACTCAGAAGGGCGTAGGTTTCTACAGAGGTATTTGCTAAATTCCATGTAAGAACTTGACCATGACAATATAGAAATAACAATGCCATTCATTCCTCGCATCCCATATTTTTAATGAGTTTGCGTCATTAAGGCTATGTTAATTTTTAATGACCTTACATCATTAAAAAATATGCTTATTTTTGATAACTTTATGCCATTAAAAAATATGGTTGTTCTTAATGGCTTGTGGTTATATATAAAAACGCATGAACACCCCACACTTCTTAATAATGTTAATGTTACTCATGGGACAACACTTTCCAGGACTTTGTTTGCACTATCTTAGGTTTTTCCAGTAGCAACGACGCTAAGTGTAGATATTACATACATTACTGGTACGTGAGGACAACCCATTCTGCAAGCTTACTATCCACCAACATGTGGAATATATGGTGTGTGTGTGTGCGTGTAGGTATGACTCCTCAAATATGACAATGTTTAGTTAATGGACTTTTTAAGAATGGAAGCAGAAAATTCAAGTAGTGACTGTCATAGTCATGCAAGGACGGGTGATACGTATATATATATATATATATAAATATATATACAGCCTCTATGAATATATGTAGAATCGTACCCATCTTAAAATAATTAGTATGACGCTATTGCGGCATAGTGCTTAAATTGACATTAGCGTCACGTATTCATATGTTTGTGCTTTTACGGATATTTTTACGTATCAGTTGTATGGCTTGGTTGTTCTAGCAGCTCTTAATGGCTTACGTAAGATCTGTTGAAAAGCTCGTAAGCCGAAATAAAAATATTCATTGAATTATTTTATATTAGATACCCATAGATCATAACGCATGAAAAACAACATTTGGAGCTATTCCCTTTAAAACGTAAATAACTGTACGTAAAAATATAGCTACACACCGTATATAATGCCGTAAAAATAATTATCAAATATATGTATTTCGAAGTTCCTAAGTTTTCAAACAACTTATCATAGATGACTAACTTCTGGTTCTGGACCTGACGAATTGGAAGGATCTTTTACAGAGTCAACTTCTGAGCCACTTCTGAGCAGA
Source organism: Tropilaelaps mercedesae (assembly GCA_002081605.1). Classification (NCBI taxonomy): domain Eukaryota; kingdom Metazoa; phylum Arthropoda; class Arachnida; order Mesostigmata; family Laelapidae; genus Tropilaelaps; species Tropilaelaps mercedesae. Next base: position 13,567 of record MNPL01023345.1, read on the forward strand.
CGTGCCCAAACTTACAACCATTTCCTTAGCAGACAAATCTTATTAAAATATTCGACGTGCCAAAAGAGTTTCGAGCGTGGGTTGCTTCGTAGTTCAGTAGTTAAAATCCCAACCGACTTTTGTGATACAAAAACAGCTATTATTTGGCTTTGACCGTACTTGGGTCGGTCAAGCCATATAGCCATATATTGAGGTTGAGACGGAGAACGCAATTTTGTAATAAATGCTCTTTACCACCGTACTCCGGTGTAACTTCTGATACAGTGGCAGAAACCTCAACGGTATTCTAGTTTTCTTGGGCATTCTCACAGTCCTTTATCTTCGGGAGACATCTGGTTTTAGCAAATACCATTCACAGGAGGATTTGAAACATTGGAATGTTAAGTTCCACCTGCCTCAATTTAGCTTCCTTCTTTCTGTTTTTTAAAATCATTTACATATCCCATTTAATTTCCGGTGCGTTTATAATATTTAGATTAGAACCCTGATTGACCTGTCTTGTCTTCACATTGCTTGTCCTTAAAGAACAACTAATATTTTTTTGGATTCAGAAGCCGCTCATAGACGAGTCTCGTTCCTGCCATTCCACCGCGATCGGGATTCGTACCATACTGATGTTGTATACTGTTACTAGAATGTTGAGCAAGAAAAAGTACTCACATCAATAATCCTACATGTAGTTTAAAGACGGCTATCAATTCGTTTGTATAGGCATTCAAATCGTTTACATTTCGAAATACTAGGTTATCAAGGCCTATACGGAGCAATTTACATCAAGCTTAATATAAGTATTTCTATTGCCCCAATAAAGTAGCGGACTCAGGGATACCTACCATAATTAGGAAGGTGGCCTTTTGTTTTAATAATCAAAAATCTGGAAGCCGTTTTTGTCTGCTTACCTCATATACTTATATTTCTGCGTTCTCGATTATATTGTACAAAGGACTGGTCGGCAGTACATTGCCTTGTTCAATTAGTAGTAAAAATAGCCCAAGTGATGAACTCGAGCAGAAGGGCCTTATGATTCAATTCCTTTAAGAAGGATTAGAACAAAAACTTAAAAAGAGTATACAGTTTTTCGCATATTCTCAAGTCTATGTTTGCATTGAGGTAAATGTGTATGGTATTATCTATAGTATAAAGTTGTACACATTGCGCGAAGCGGAGCTTGAGGAAATTCAGTTTACCCACAGACACGTCTTAACAATCAGGCCTTACCTGGAAAGTAAAATTGTGCAGTGAAACTTTAACTAAAAGTTTCACTGGTCCTTCTCAATACTCAAAGGCGTGTTAGCCCATATTTGCTAGAAATTTTTGCACTTATCTATAGACCACTTGGTGGACACTCCCGTAGCGCTCTACTGAGAAGCTTGTCGTATCGGGTTGCATTCTAAATCGTATAGCAGTTAATCATGATCACTTTCTTCCAGACGAACAGGTCAACAAAATCTTTCTCCGTCTAGGATTTTTGTTTGCGCGTCGAGTACCATTATATTATTAATCCAAATTTGCTGACCAGGAGTTGTTACTATAAGGATCAAAGGAAATAGTGGTTCACCCGACTTTTGGATGGCCTCGTCCTTGTTAGCGTCGAAGATTATTGCTCAGTTTGGTGAGGCTTCTACTGGCCAGAAAATTGACAATTCAATTGCAGATAAGATAAAAAAGGGCTTTACAAAGCAATTTTTAATCTTGAGGAAATCGTACATGCAGTTTTCTGAAGGACTGAAAAAAATGATTAAGTATTTTGTGGTTGAAATTTTCAAACTGTAATTTCGTCGAGAAACTGTCGTATGGATAATTTGTTGGACTCAGTTGATCTCGATTGTTATACGATTAAGTAAATGTTTAAAAGTAACACACAAACAACTGTATCTGGAATATTGTACTCAGGCTTTTTTTCGCTGAGTACGTGTATAGAAAATATGATTCAAAACCGTTTGCTTATTTAATATATATATGCAAAAAAACAAAACAGGCTTTATTGGGCATTTAAACCTTTTCTGGTTTTGACGGATAGCAACTGGTTGGAAAACTTCTTGAGGCCTGTTTTAATCTTCCCGGGGGCGTAAATAAACAAAATTAGTTAAAGCCATGACTATTTTATCGTGTGAGTATTTCGTCTAACCATATGCTACGACATCTCATTTACTTACGTCGATCGAAGCATAAGTGGGCTCAAAAACAGAAGGAAAAGAGGCTTCAACGAATATACATGCATACTCCATTTGCTTAGGGCAAAGTTAAAACAAGCATCTAGTCAATACTGCAAATGGTTATCTCTATTTGCTCGTTTTAATTACCATTCCTTAAACTCAATATTTGTGCCAGCTTTCAGTTGGAGTCTTTAGTGTGCTCAACTCTCATAATGTGAACTCGTCTGGCGTATCGTCATCATTATTATTGTATTATTATTATTGCTATGGAACTCAACATTCGTTAAGCGTACTCATACACGATTGTTCTATCCAGTATTGCGTTTGTGTGAGGGTAAGCGGCCGAGAGATCAACGCTTCAGTTAGTCGATAGAATGGCGCTGAAATTTAGATAATGTTGCCAACTTAATTACAAACAGGTGCCATGTCGGCCAAGGCTCTCGAGTGTTTTTGTTGTTGCACATGCCTCTTTTCTTATTTTGCAGTAATGAACATCTTGTTAGGCCATTTGAGTGTGGCACTAGCTTAAAACCCGATAGTTCATCTCCGGTCTCATACCACTCGTCCTGCCAGAAATAATAGTCTCCCCTGGTGTTTTACTTAGCTTATGCTTCAGCCAAGATTGCTCTTAAAACGCTCACTGCACTGCTTCGTGCCGGGCGGCAGTTAATTAACTGCCTCGGTGGAATATACCTTAGTGGAATTCCGAGCCCATGATTACGCGTCAGACATACGCCTCTGACGCGCGCCTTACGGAACCTTTAATAACGTAGCCTTTGGTAACGGCAATATACAATTATGTCTTTAAATTCTGTACGATCAACCTAGATACTCCTCAGATGTTTCGCAGTGGCTATTTTTATAGTAGTTTTTGCCTGGTGTAGATAGTAATTCTGCTTTTTACGGACACCGAACTGCTGTTAAAAGGTGCAGTTCATTAGCCCTTAAACACTACAAGTCAGGATCGCATTATTGCCAGCAGTAGTGACCGATAGTACGTCTCTTGGAGAAAGAGGGAGAACGAAGGAAGGAGAGATGAGTCTATGGTGGCATTAGGTAAATGTCATTATGGACATAGCATGTTAAAATAATGAACTTTCGCCCCGACCAAGATCTTGCCGCGAACGTGTCGACTTCAGCCAAACCACTTGGTAAAATGAAACCACTAATTTCACTATTTACGAAAACGATTTTTTATTACTATGGCGTATTGATGTTGTTATTATTTTGATGATTATTTTATTATGATAAAAATAATAAAAAATGGATGTGAAGTTGATAGTAGTCATATTAATAGTAACAGGACAACTCCAAATATTGTGGTAATTTGTAGGTAATAGTATTTGACGGAAAGCATTTTTTATTCCGAAACTACCATTAGCGAAGCTTCGACCTTTCGCCCCTTATTCTCCTATCAGTGGTGCTCGTGTATGGCTCGTTAAATATGAACAGGAAATAGCACTTCCATGCATGAGCCTGTTCACAGGCTAGCCAGGCTGAGCCGAAACTATTCACATTACTGAACGACTAAAATTAAGTGTAAGAAAACTAGATAAAAAACTAATAACTTTGTTAACAATTTATTTTTGCTTCAGTGATGCTTTTGTAAACGCTCGGTTTGTGATTTGTGATAATTTTAGGCGTGTTGCCAGAGTGCTTGTCCACTGTGCAAGGAGTCAAAGGTTCAAGCCTTAGCGATACCAAAAATTCGTTGGTCTACACCAAAAGACTAACGTACCACTAGCTAAAACATAAGTTAGAACCAATAGATGCCCTTTCCTAAGGGGACTCATAAAACAAATGTAACTAAAAGGGCTTTAAGGAATTAAAGATTAAAAATCGTCGTTATGCTAAGTTTGCACATTATAAAGAACTTGCAGAAATAAGTGTTTCTAATTTTTGGTTTCCTACTTGCCAGGAAGCATCTAATCTAGCCTGCTTTTAAGATAGTGGCATCCTTAAGCAGATAGAACTTTTCGAACTCTCACCATTCTAATTGTGCCTGTTTGATAAGTCTAAGATGAGCATCCTTTTTTAGTTGAATAGCAATTTAATATCCAGTATTATATATAAATAAAAGAAATAAAGAAGCTATAAATGTTTATACATATAGTTAATCGAGCAGTATACGATTATGTTATCGATTTACCAGAAATATATCATTGAAACCATGTGGTCATTTAGTAGATGTACCACATACTTTTTTAAAAAAAATGATTAACCGAAGATGAAGCAAGCGACTTTAAAAACGGAAGAAAGATCTAACGACTCTGACCTGCCCATCATCCCTCCCAGTTGTTCCCTCAAACAAACAAGCCCAAAGATCTTATTTCATTTCTCTTTCATTTGTCGATGCTTAATGCTGACGATAATAACGTGTCACAGTATGGCGATTGCCCTCCCGGTCCATCTTTTTCGAGATGTCTCTGCAATTCAGCAATGTTTCATCGTTTACTAGAGTCGCACGGGGGCACCCTCGTTATCTCTTGGATGGGGACAACCTTCGTTGTAGCTCAATGGTTGGCATGCTTTGTACCTGGCGCCGCGCCCTTCATTTGACCATGATGTCGATCGTGTTGAGGGTGAGGCCACAACTTAAGGAAGTCCCGCCTCTTTCTGCGTGATTTAGCACTGTGAAAACGCATTATTAGCACATCACAATTTTAGAGACACGTAGTCGACCATAGCACCACATAACACGATCGTCTCAACACACGTCTGTGTTGAGCGTGCTAGTCCAATTGTGAGTGTTGGCTTATATATCGTCACACAACTCTTGATTTGAACAGTGATGCGGCCATACCGGTGTAGCTATTACCTTCCCGAATTAATTCTTAGAGCTTGTCTAAAAAAGGCAATATGACAGAACACACCGGAATATACTGTCAGCGGCTTTATGATCCGTGCACTAGTCACTACTTATTGCTAATAGATAACGTTGAACACTGTATATTGAAAAGTGTTCTCGTAATTTTTGCTGCCTATGAGCGAGCATAGGGTTCTCTATACAAATTTATATGAGACGGCCAATGCATAGGATATACTTACAAAACACAACTTCCTATTACCTAACGTTGTGTGTGATGAGCAGCTTTTAGAACTCTGATGGGAAACGACCAATCGTAACGGGCAAAATAGTTCTAACATTTTCACTCGTTTGAGCTTCGACTCTCTTCTAAAGCATACATAATTCATTCTGCTCTAAAGGTAAAATATACGCTTTTGGTTCTGGGACTAGCTCCATCTAGGTAAAAATAGGCAACGAATGAGTTATACCAATTCTAAGATCCATATTGTAGTGCCCGAAGAAACATACATATCTCTCTAATGGCGCATAGTAGCGAACCGATTATCCATAATGGTATATTGTGCACGTGAGGAATTAGGTTGATTGGTATATTATAGAACGAAGGCTAAGAGCAACAACATCATTTCTATCAGTAATGATAGTGATATTAGAGTTAGTCAAAGTTAATAAGGTGACATAACAAGACTTTCTACACACTCGTTCACACTAGGCCCACTGGAAACAACAGCTTGAGCGACCCGTCGATGACCAGCTGATAATGCCGTTGGGACATTGTTCAACTGGAACCACCGGATTTTGCTCCATTGCCAATTAGTCGTATGCCAATTTTTGTCTTGGGAATTTTGTAGGTAGTTATTTTTTAAATTAATGTCTGCACATGATAATACTACCACTGGCCATCTCGACGTTGTAGTCACCATGCGAGGCCAAGCTGGGTAGTATCTTAGTTAAACGAGCCTTTTTTTGTTGATATTTTATCGTCATCTTTATGTGACTACTCAAAGCCGCTCTAACGACAAACCCAACAACAGCGTATCCCAACGCATTTTATTTTTCCTGAGCTCAATTCTTTGGCATCTCTTTAAGGTCGGCGAGGTTTGTGGGAAGTTCAAGGTAAGGCAAGATCATTGACAGAATGGTTTCATAACTGTCCTTTATGAAATTTAACAACTAGGTGCAGGCAGTGAACAACAAAACACCCACAAGGAGGCATGCGCATCTCCGCGGTAACCAACACTTGATAGAAACAACAACGTTAACAGCTTATAATATATATATATATATATATATATATATATATAT
>MNPL01023354.1:0-21416 GCA_002081605.1 Tropilaelaps mercedesae
TATATATATATATATATATATATATATATATAATAGAATCCATCGTTTACTACCGACTGGACTTCTCTTGTATTCTTCTGCTGATAACATCGGAACTTGTTTTTTACGTGTTCTCTCCTGCTTCTAATCAGCACAAGCAAGTACGCACCCTCTGACACTACCATATACTTTGGCTGCAAATTGCAATGCTTATTTCTGTCATGCCAGTAGACACCTCAACGGATGAAGATTCGGCTAGTGAGATTCTTACGTTAGGTCGCTCGCGTATTGTGTAATAATTTCTAATATACAAGACAACACGAACGTTCGTTTTGTAAAATCGGCCATTAGAATTGCCTTTGTAGGCTACACAGCTGATGGTAAACAGCAAAGATATTGCATCATGGCTTAGAAGTCGTAGCGCTGCGATGTTAACTTACGTTGCAGTTAATGCTCGACCAAGCATTACAGTAACAACTAAATATTCTCAGGTTTTATGTTTGTTTGTGCTATTTTATACCTGTTAGACCGTACTTCCAAAGATGTTAAGGATGGGAAGTACTCCTTTAACACCGCCCGTGTCTACACGAATACCACTATCACCTTTCGTTTCAAAAAATAGTTGTAAGAGTATAAAGCTCAGCAACAATAATCGACTTATCTTAATTGTCTATGGGATCCTAATTAAAATAATTTGATTTCACATTACATTGCTGCCATCATTGTTTTTGTTTAGTAAATTGAAAGCAGCAACTTATGAATAAGCAATCTGGTTTCTCTCATTATATCAAAATGTTTATAACAACTCGAATCGTACACATCTTACCCCTTTTCATCCGCTATACCTCGAAAATAAACTATTGTATTACTGAAGTTGAAAACGGGTTACAACAGTTGGCCAAGCGTACCGCGCGTTCCTGCCTCCGCCTACCTCTTAATGTTTTAACCGAATATTAATTTTGCCATCATCATATTGGTGTTATACAAACGTGAGTTACTGAAAAATTTTACATTACAATCCAAAATTGACTCCAATTTTGTAGTATAGATGAATTTAGAATTTATCAATAAATTATGCCCACTTATTGCAATGGGTTCATGTATCGTATAGTAAAACAATGCTCTACGCACTTCTATTGTGACTCACCTGAAATTGTCCCGAATTGTCGAAATGCGTAGAAAAGGTCATGTCGTGTTGTTGCGTGTGCCATAGAACCGACAAATATGCGCATTGCATGTAGACCGTCGTCAGAAATGCGTAGTACCGGGATCTTGAGTGTTTTTTCATCCTCCATTGTTCTTTAATTCTGCATTAGCAGGTCTCGTAGCAACCGACCGGACGCAGAATCCAAACAACAAAAAAGTGAATAATAGTGAGAGTCATAATTATCCCGCGATTACGAGTCCTCAGTGTTTATACACAAAATAATAAGTGATTACACAACGCTGTGCTTTCTCTAAATATCTTAACCGATACTAACAGTACCGCATCTGCTCAGCTATTCATTCGGATTAGGAGGTAATGGCACCTAATGCAATGATCTGTAGTAATTAGCGCGCTTGCGAGACTGTATTACATAATAAAAAAAAGTGTTTTCAAATTACCCCGAATATATAAAATAGATATAAATTAGCTCCTTATTCAGTATCTAAAGGTTTAATAGAATCGATATATACGCAAGAGCGCCAGCTACAATAAAATTAACCATACGCATGTATTTTCACATACAGTATTAACACGTTACAGGCAGGTAACTAGTTCGCTGAATATGTGCATCAGTATTTACCGATGCAGGCAGAAAAGTGTAATGTTTTTGGGATAACGGCTGCATCACTGCGCAGCTACCGCTCACCAGTTCGTGATGTCAGAATAGGGTAGCGTCTACCACCTAACTGCTGATTATTCGACTAAAGCTCAGTAATTTTGATCACATAACATCCCAATGAAATAACTACACATTCTATTCGAAATTTGGTGATCGTAACATCAGCTGATGGTTGATACAATTATTGTAGCTAACCGCGGGCGGTAGTTAGCACTTGGCAATCACATTGTGAACGCGCGAAATTGAAACTGAGGAGGCCCAGGTAAAGGTGTAATTTTTCGAGAGTAATTTTTTTAACAGTTATATTAAAGGTCCTAAACAAACATTGTCGAGTTTTTACTTGTAACATTTTTACTCGGTACTAGTTGTATTAAGTCACAATACTAAAGGAAGCAATTATCAGGCACAGATGCGAACTTTAAAATTCAATATACGTTCATTCCCTGTGCATCCAGTATGCCGCGCGCGCTGTATCAAGCACGCCCTTTATTAAGTCCTTATTCCAACCAAAAGTCTCATCAAAGCTATACTCGTACAGTTTACCTTTTCTTTGTATCACACCAAATGTAGGTCAAGGATTAAGCCTATTTATTATAAACACTCCTACATATGTCCAACTCTGATTTACCAAAGCTCATAGCTTACAGCTGTGCATGTTATTACCACTATATTAAATTAACTATAAGAAGTAAAGCGCGTAAGTCTTGAGCATAAATTTGTACAGGCACATGATTACGAAAGGGTGTTCTTTCGCCCATTTCTGTCAAAGATAACGATGCAAGCAGGCTGGGGTTAAAATCATACATGTCTTATCAACAGTGAACGAAATTGAAATGGGTGTAACAAAATGGCGATACTCTAACGGCGCGTAAGGATATACTGAATGTAGTCTTACTAGTCACGACTACTAAATCAATTGGATTTCACACGAAATATTTATATTTGCGGTTAAATATAATAAAAAAATATATGGGTACAGTAAATTGTACTCACTTGACAACTAGTACAAAATACTATTATATCTCGCGTTAATTATATACAACGTGTGCGTTTACTCTTTCATTCATCAGATCATAACAAAAAGCCTGCTTCACAAGTAATGTATAATATCACTCTAATTCGAATCACCCTAAAACGTAAGCAAAAAGCAAATGTTTTTATTAGGAACGAGAACAATAAGGCTGAGTCAATAAAATAAATGTAAATAATGTGATTTTGCTTCTGTACCAATGCGCTTGTTATAATAGGTAAGAATGCGTAAAAGTAGTTTTACTGTCAGTTCTTAGCATCTGATGTGTTTACGGTGAATGCTAAATCCATTTGAGACGAAATTTATTTAATTCACGCAGACCTAGAAAAAAATATAACTAGTTTTTAAACATTCCTTAAACTTTGAGCACTGTGTACGTAAAGCATTTTCTATTTTAAGACAGATATAAATATTGTATATCATAATGTATTCTGTAGATAAAGTTGTATAATTTAAAGAAGGAAACTTCATAAGAGCTACAACCAGGGTTGTCAATAATTTTTCGAAATGTGTAGTAGATATTAATGAGCCTACGAATGTAGAAGCAGCAAGATAGATATACAATAAAATTGATAAAAATCAGCGATTACTTTCTGATCCCACTTTGAAGAAAAACATGCGTATTGCAAAAACTTTCATTTATCAGCCAACATTTAATGTCTACGGTAGCACTTTTTGCATTACATCGTAGAACGGACCTCATATAAATGTGAATGTGCACCTTTTCGCTTAGACACAGGCTTTGTTTTATAATTACATTAGCATAAGTGAAAATACATGTAGGCTCATTTAGAACTAAAGACAAGCGAAATAGCGATATTTTTGAGTATTAGAATAATCCTCACCTTTTCTCAAGGAGGAAAAACAGGTAATTCTTGACTATGTGGGGCTCCAAAGAGCCGAAGTATTCCTTTACGGCTATAGTTACACATGTTAGTTTACCGTTAAATAATGTGGATATTTACTGTACGTAAATACCCTTCATTCTCACCAACATATGTGGTGCAACCAATAGCACTACACGCGTCGGTGGGCAATCTGTTAATGAAGGCAACTCATCTATTAAAAGAAATGCCAGGTTGGTTTTTACACCTAGTTCTATAAATTGATCTGTTGAGTGGATGCATTCTTTAATCTCAAACACGGAATGCTCCTTTCACTGAGCATATATAAGCTCGCAGACCTATAGTTGAAGCTTTTTTAGTTACAACATAATCTTTTTGTTATTTACTCGTGACGTTATTATAAGTGAAAAGAGAATAATAGTACCTTAATAATGACCGCATAAGAATACTGGATTGGGCATTTTTTATTATACGCTGTTGTACGAATAGACTCCGTCTACACCCCTTCTGCCGCCAAATAGAAGAGGCAAAATGCATAGGAGCTTTACTAATGTGAGGAAAAGGCTCATTTGCTTTAATATCTTTGTCTTCACAGGTCATAAGTTTAAATAGCCAAGTTCTACAAAGAAAGCCTTCGTGTTTCTCTAATGAAACAGTTACACCTGAGTCAACGCATTGAACACCGTTATTTTAAAATCGAATAACACATTCATATAGCCATTTTCTCAAAGTTGGCAACACGTTTATATGGAGCACTAAGATAAGCCCTTGCGCTCGAATCATCTTATACACCTGTGCTCACGCTTGAACTGCGGCTTGCAGAGCGGCCCCTCGTCCTAATATGACATCGAACCTTTTAAGTACCATTACAACCTCCACGCGAGCAACTAAACAAATAACCATAAACTCAACCAAACCCATTTGATTTGGAGTTAATGTTGTTATCAACTTGAAAAAATAGGAGATAGTACTCACAAATAGCATAAGACTCTCGTTAGCTAAGTATGTATTCAATTTAATTAATACGTACTTGGTGTTTTCGTGTATTTAAACAGTTACAGCAAGTATTTGCTAAACCAAATATTAGGTGGAACGATTAATAATGGCATCAACCACATTTTAAATGAGAGCACCGAGATCTGAACCGTTAATAATCATTGATCATTTTAGAAAATTTTCACTATACTTGAGTGAGAGCTACCATTCTTACCAATATTTAAGCAACTGACCATTACTCATTTGTTTTCTACGGGTCGCTTTTAATTGTGTTTCTAAGCGCAAAATGCAAACAAGGAAGGGGAGAACCCAGTGAGGAAAATTACACCACCAAAATGGTCACATTGGATTTGCAATACATCCATGGTAAAACGAACATTAAAAAAGATCATGGGTGTCCCATTAAGATATATGTGCACAGGGCAATATTCAAATTGGGATGTTCAGTTCTTCTCTTTTGAGTAAATGAATAAAATTTGCCGTTCTGAAAATTATAACGGGGGGTTTCGTTCTATCAACTCCGTTAACGCACATAAGTATATTCCAGCTAGATACTTGAGATAATTTTACAGTATAAACAACCTTACATGTCTTGATTTTGTGGTTGCGTTCTGTTTTAACAAAGAATAAAATTTCGTCAAAAAACATAAGGGACAAGCATTACTTGTGGCAGAGAAACTTTTTATATACTTCGACAATGACAATTCCTCCACCATGCACGTCTACGGGTAATCTGTGCATGTAGGCATATATAACAATAATGTGGCGTATTTTTATTCTGTATTTTATGCTAATAGCCCCCACTTTTTTAATGCTTTTTCGTCAAAATAGCAGTGGCTTTTACCAGATTGAGCCATACCAATTTGACGGAATTGAATCATGAGTTTTTGCTGTTTGTGTGTATGGGGCCCGCTTTGTGATACCTACATCCCAACCTGCCCGCTTGTAGTGGTAACTGGCTTGAACAAAGCACACAACGCGCCTAGCAATTATTCGTGGACTGCTGCACACGTCCAGCTACACTCACATAACTGTTTATGTATAAATATATACCGAGACACGCTTATGAGCATACATATCAACACACATCTAAACATACCCAAAATGAAGTACCGATAAAGCAAATTTGTATAATAAGCGTGTTACTATGGCAAAATATTGACTGAGATAGCATAGAAAGTTTCTCCCTGGCTTTATCCGATTTTAGAAATGATCTACTTCTTAAAATGATATACTATATGAAGGCTGCAGATATGTCGTTACTCACTAAATTGAATAAGTAACTAGACAAAACGTATTTCACTATAAATTAAGTTTTATTTAATGTATGATGAAAACACACAGTGGAAAACGCCGCGAGTGATATAATTCAGGCGTGGTCAGTAAAAGTATTCTTTTCTCAATAGCAGAGTGCGCGTTGATTCAAGCCAAGCCAGGGGAAATGGGGGTTTTAGTGGCTTTTGTGAGTCCCATGCTAGTCGCTGCAGGCCAACAGTAATGCATGAGCAGCATGCCTTTCCCAAACCCCCTAAAAAAGAAGGTGACCTATCTCATCCTTCACTTATCTTTCATATGACAAAAAAAATGCAAAGACGCTTATTTCTCTATGTGCTAGTTTTTTTTTGTGTATCTCTCATTTGGTTCTGTGAGATAGCGCGTGTGTTTGTGGGCTGTATACGTGTGTGTGCGCTATCTGTGACCACGGGTCGCTAGGCGTGTGGGAAGCTCCTTTGACTCCCTCTTTGAATGTGGTACTTTCTGTGGTACGTTCTGTGGTACATCGCGGTTTTGCTCGGTCGAATATGGCCGCAGCAGCGTTGAAGAGCAGCAACCAACATACACAGCTAGCAGCAGCAGCGAGAAGCAGTAAGGCTGCCAGCAAACTGACTAGCTCAGTTGAGTTCAGCGCGGTGAGTGAGGCAATAATCTGTTCTGTCTATGAGTGTTGTGCGGCTGTTCTTGAAAGAACGATTGAAAATTTTATAAAGCACTGTTAAATTTTACTTGCTTTTTTTCGCCTGTGGCCGCATTAACTGCTGCTTGTGCAGGGGGAAACGGTCCTCGTTCAGCAAGCGGTCGGCCCCAGGGCCCAGAGAGCGACCAGCTGCAAAAGGGATAATAATAATATGGCCGACGACAGTGAGTTTGTGCCCCCTCCACAGTGTCATGTGTTCGAACCTACTGCCGAGGACTTCAAAGATCCGTTGGCATACATCGCCAAGATTCGGCATGTTGCCGAAACATCCGGCATCTGCAAGGTGATCCCGCCCAAGGTACGTTAAATGCAAAAGGTAGCACGAACTAGGACGTGTATACCTGTGAGCTAGTTGAGAATTGAACAAGCAACTAGTTTGCTGGTTATTTATTGTGCGTTTGTTTTCTAGCAAGCGAAGTGGAGACTATAAAATGGTGCTTAAGTGCATGTGTGCCTATATGTTTGTTGATGATATCAGTTATTGTTACTACAGTTTCTTCTGTGGCAAGGTAGACATTGATTTCACACTGTCGCGCTTGGAAGCTCGCGGCAGCCCCATAATTAATCGTAGTGCAGACATACCTCAATTTTTCTTGCAAGGCGCTGCAGGTAACCTTGTACGCTAGCCAAATTTTAAATGTGAATTTTCCGATAGAAAGGGTGTAGCAATTATTACAAGCAGCGCCTAGAGGCTGCGTATCTTTTTGACCTTTTTTCTCTAAATTGGATTGAGTACACATTCCGTGTCCTCCACGTGAGCAAGCAATGATAGTACCGCTTTTCTTTTTTCTTAGAAAAAAGAGAACAAGTAGGGTCTGGCTACATCCCAGACGTAGTAGCGGTAGTCGCATTGCACCATTTTCTACGTAAGTCGATCGAACGCTTTAAAACGAGTATTATTTATGAATGACATTAGTTGGACTTAAGGCTATGTCTTATTGTAGTGAATTTTCAATTTGTGGGGGAAATGCCAAAAAGGTCGAAAATACCGAAATTTGCTCGATTTTCTTACTCGATGGTACGGTTGTTTACCCGAAAATAACTAGCTCCTATAACGCCTTAGGCCTCGACTACGACGACGGTTCGGAAATCCCAATAATCTTAAATTTAAGCAATAGTAGCGTTATTACTTTGCCCACGGCGGTTTGACCTGTTACTAGTGAGTCGCCCGACATTAGGATATATAAATTATATCGGCATGCGATCCTGGGTGCAATTAATTTGAATCATAGGTCGGCGCAAGGCTTGGAGATGGCCAATGGTAACGCATTGGGGCAGCAAGCAGGCTGCAGCAGGCGACTACACCTTTTCGTTGTTAGTTGTTAGCTGGTGTGATCGTTACTTTGCTAGTGGGTGATTCTAGTTGTTGTTGATGAATCCACCTGATGACAGAAATAAAAAATAACTAAACTGCTCCTGAAGGTACAAGTTTTTGAATTGCTTTCGTGCTAAGCGGTGTAGCTAAATCGCCTTGCTGTAATTCAGTGTGGTGCTGGTGCTAAACGATATTGCGTATTGCATTCAGTCATTTCCTACTTTCCTACCTAATATGGATTCATATAGCCAAAATTATTGTAATCATTTTTATATAATCAGTTGTATGGACTACGATACGAATCTTAGTTTGGCCTTCAACCGACATTTGTTGGGGGGGGAGGTGATGTGTTTAATGGCGTTTGCCTGGCTGCGGGGGTTGCTCTTGTACGTCTTCGATATGATATAAGCTCTTAACTTCTGGGTTTTGTGCCGTGTCCATTTCGCCAGCGCGAGCGTGGCTCCCGATGAGCCTGGATGAAACAGCCATATCCCTTTGTCGGAGGTCGCCAGTATGGTCAAGAAGCTAGCCATGGTTGAGGCGCTCATATTTAAATCGAGTTGGTGGGTGGGTCATGTCGTTCCTATCCTAGTCGGTACGAGCGAGTTTGTTGATAGGTCCCAAAGCGCCTTCTGCAGTGGCTATTGCACAAGCGAGAGCTGCTGAAACTCTATTAAGCGGGTGACCATAGCAGCGATGCTAACGTTGACCGCTGCGTTGTTCCGGTGGCAACCGCCATTGCTGCTGAATACACCAATGCTGTGCTGTGTTTTTTGATGCTGCTTTGGTGCTATTGTGATCGCTGTCGCCCGCCATGTTGGTAATTCGTGTAGGGTAATGAGGTCCGGATAGATTGGGGACTAAATGGACAGATCAAGTGCATCTTCTGTTGACCGCTATAACAGTAGCTAATGCAAGAGTATATATATATATATACACATATATTAAAGGATTTGTTGTGTAACAATTTTTGCCATAATAACTAATATGGGTGACGAATCCGACCAGGGGCATAAATGTCAATGATAATTTGGCCAATGATGAGATAGAGAAGCAGCAGCACTACTGCAACTGGTGTTTTCATACGTTTGAGTCGGCTCATGGCGTGGCTTGCTGTTAGGACTGTCGTCGTGTTGCAGACACTGATCAATGCTGGTGTGATTATTGTTGGTGGTAATGGCCAAGACTGAAACGTGCCATTGACGATTTATTGGACAAGAGGAATTTTTCTTCATAGATGTTATTGTTCTTGCTATTGATTTTCTAATGGGAACTCTTCTAGTAGGATAATCACAAGAAGACATACACAAAATTGAGAAAATCTTAATGTTTCTATTCTGCATTCTTTAACATATTGTTTCTGTTTTTAACGGTAGCGTTGGCAAGAGTATGCGCACGGAATAGATGAGGTCACATTATTTTTGCTGCAGACAGGAGAGAAATTCCGTTAAGTATACTTGCTAGTCAACAAGAGTAGGTCGACTAAGATTTGAAGAAAGGCAAACACATAAAAGGAAAATACAGTTTACAGTAGTAATGTCTGGATATGGTTGCAGTTGCATTAGCTAATTTTGTGTCGTTTAGAAATTGACTCTGGTATTTTGTCGCATCGTTTTCGTTGAGCTCAGCATGACATGACAATGCATATGTTGTAAGCCTAACGAGGCGGCCGTATGGGGAAAGTAAACTAAGTTATGTTTTATCCACTAAAGGCATTCGCATTTTCAGCATATCTGGAGGTTGTCACGGCGCTTGCTCTTTGGTTGAGGTCAATATAGAAGTAATGTATAATATGGGTAGGTCGGACGGTTATCAATATCTGCTGTTATAATGTCATCTGTGCTGCCGTGAGGAATTATTATCTTTTAGTAAGGATAGGGCGTACGCTTGCCTTACTAGAGGCTCCTTCAGTCTCGAAATATATATGTGAGTTATCGAATTTTCACAGCATCTTGTAGTCATGAAGAGGTTAAATATGGCAGAGCTCTTCGTATGGAAAGATATGGAGTGAACACACTCCAAATGCAAAAAGGGTCTTATGAGGAGATGCGAAGGTTATTGGCGCTAATAGTTTTTAAAAGAAAAACGCTGTATGTAGAAAGTATGGGTCCACACGCGTAAATAATTAATTCACTGTATACATCTAAACGCAAGAGTAACCAACAGATTAGATTTACAAGTTAACTTTTAAATAATAATTATTCGACCTTTCTTTTCAACGTTTGTTTTAACAAATCGGTACGCAACGGTTACATATCGACTCGATAAGAAAACATTTAAATGTTTTGAGTGCTATGAACATGAAATGAAAGCTCTGTGGAGGAAACCATCTATATTCCGCTTCAGCTGGGAACTCGTATTTGGGGCTCTCCTAGATATAACCTGTTTATGTCATTTATTATGTTCTATTTTTCTTAGAGCACTAGTTTCTTACTCTGCGGATTTTTGTAAGTAGAGGAACTATATTGGAGCCGAAAAACTAAAAACCACAACATAGGATAGGAATTTGTACACACAATATAGGAATTTGACACGATATTTCTATAGGACCCTTGTTCGGAGAAATGACCATGGACTATAGTAGCGTCCAATTCGTATCGAGTTACTTTTGGCTAAATGTCGATTGTTTTTTCAATGCGAAGAGATTCTATTGTTAAAGTTTTTGACGCCAGGTCGTTTGTGAAGAAGTATGAATGCTTGAAATGAACCTTTTTAGCCGATCCGATGGAGTGATATTGGAACTTGGATATTGGAAGTGGAAAACTTAAGATTGTTTAAGGATTCGACGGACTGTAAAAATCAAATAATCTTCGAATTTTGCAAGCTATGGTCGGTGATTGGACGATTAAGAGTTTGACAATTGAAATCGTGTTGTTTAGACCGATTTACAAAGGTCGGTTTCATTATAGGCAGTCCTACGCGTTGTCTACCTTTGTTAACCCACTTTTTAGCGTGAACATCACAACAAGGCAGCGTGTACGCAGCTGACCAACTGGAATCAACCTGCCGTTCATTTATTTCGTACGGTGATTCGGAGATAGACTGACTTCTGCTGCCAAATCAAATACGCCTGGTGCTAGCTTCTACAAAACAACCTATATGCAATGCATTTTAACAATGCGATATCCAAAAGTTCGGATGTTAGGATACGTGGTTAAAGACCATACACGTTCTTAAAAGTATACTTTCAGCGGCGTGTCTGACCACTAGTGAGTTGCACGGAGTCGAGAACTGGCTTTGAGCAGATGGGTTACGAACACTCAATCCCAGTCAAAAATCTTTCGCCTCTGAAGAGGGCTAAAATACTATGCAGTCGAAAGTGTGAAAAAGGAAATAGATGGGATACCTAAATATTGGGTGGTTTCAACTAAAAAAATACCCCAATTATCCAAATATGACCTGAATAATAGTGCTTCTTGGAAAAGAAATACGGCATAAGGTGGCCTCGTAACAGCTATTGGAATATTGTTTATTGGTTTGTTTTACAGGACTGGCAACCGCCATTCGTGGTCGATGTAGACAACTTCCGATTCACGCCGCGCGTGCAGCGGCTTTCAGAGCTTGAGGCATCGTCCCGGCTCAAGCTTAACTTCCTCGACAAAATCGCCAAATTTTGGCACCTCCGTGGAAACACACTCAAAATACCTATGGTCGAACGCAAAAGCCTCGATCTCTTCAAGTAAATTTTACAATTTGTTGTGCTTGCTTTTTCATTCGTCTTTACTCTATTACAATGCAAGAATTCTATAGCAGTACTAGCACCATAAGCGTCTAAAAAGCTTTATATTGATCATGTTTGCTGAATTTGCAATAATGTCGAACATTGCAGGTTACATCGCATTGTACAATCAGAGGGCGGCTTCCATAAGGTCGGCCGTGAGCGCAAATGGTTCCAGGTCGTGCAACGGCTCGGCCTACCTCCGGTGAAGTCGCTCTCAACAGTTCTCCGCAACCACTACGAGCGAATTCTGTTACCGTACGACATCTTCAAGCAAACAGGCGGATTTCTCGCCCCAGAAACAAAGCCAGCAGTTAAAGCCGAAGAGGTATGCAAGGAATCATTGGCGCCGAAAATCAACATTCAGGAAAAGGTTAAAACGGATTTTGTGGCATTGGAACACTGCACGGTGCTGTACAGAATACGTATATTAACTTTATATCGATTACATAACTATCTGGCATTTAAACCATTTTGCGCAAGTCTAGTGTGCCATTTGGTTCATATTTGAGTATCGATATCAGTCGTATAGTCGTGTCTGTTTTCTATCACCCCTTTCTGAATAATTACATAAACGTTTCAATCAAAAAGAAAACGTTCATACTCCTCGTTTAATCGTTTCCAATATGAGTGGTATCATAGGCTGTGCTTCGATGTGTGTGTTTCGATATTGTTGTCGAGCTCGGTGGCTTGGTGCATTTGTATGCGCCTTGCGACTGGAGGAGACACGTAGGTGCACGGGTTCGATCCCCGCCGGTGCACATTTAGTTTATAAATCAGATCCGTCTTACGAAGTAATGCAAAAACTGCTACCGTGGACGTTAAATGTTGGCTGATGGTCAGCTTGATGCAAAAACTGCTACCGTGGACGTTAAATGTTGGCTGATGGTCAGCCTTAAAAAATATTTAATGATATTGTTTGTTAAATAGGTGGACAGGGACTATGTTCCACACGAGATCGTTCAGCGGCAGAATATACCTCCACCGAGTACAACTGGACAAAGACGAAGTAAACGGCACTGCGATGCCTCACAGAATGAGGAGGGCACCAGTGGGGTGACGGCCGCTGTAGCGGGCGGCGGCGAAGTGTCAGATAATAAGGAGCTCAAACGGCTAGCCTTTTATGGTGCCGGACCTAAGCTTCCGGGCTATTCGCCGCCCAAGAAAAAGGTCAAGGATGAGCCGATCGGAGACGAGGCCGTTGCGCACATTATGTGCAAGGCATGCGAGAAAGGTGATGACGAAGATAGGCTGTTGTTGTGCGATAAGTGCGACGCGCCCTTTCACACGTTCTGTCTTCGCCCACCGCTTCACGAAATACCAAAGGGCGAGTGGAGATGCCCGAAATGTGTGGCAAGCGAAGTTCTAAAGCCAAAAGAAGCATTCGGTTTCGAGCAGGCCCGCCAAGAGTACACGCTGCAGGAATTCGGTGAAAAGGCCGACCGTTTCAAGCGTGACTATTTCCATATGCCGATTCACAAAATCAATACCGAGGTTGTTGAGAAGGAATTCTGGAAAGTGCTGAGCGATATCCATGCCGATGTCACAGTCGAGTACGGTGCAGATCTTCATTCGGCCGAAGTCGGCAGTGGCTTTCCAACTGAAAACACGCCGGGGCTCATGCCCGAAGATCGCGAGTATGTCACTTGCCCGTGGAATCTGAATAATCTCGCCAACCTAAACGCTTCTGTGCTTCGGCACATCGATAGTGACATATCGGGTATGAAAGTACCTTGGGTGTACGTTGGAATGTGTTTCTCGACATTTTGTTGGCACAATGAAGACCATTGGAGCTACTCAATTAACTATCTGCATTGGGGCGAGCCCAAAACTTGGTATGGAGTTCCAGGCGATGCAGCTGAAAAGTTCGAGTCGGCAATGGCAGCCAAAGCACCGGAGCTTTTTGAGGTAAGATTCAATATCGGATTATTTTATTAAGTTTTTCGTGAATGTGCAGTCTAAGGACTTTATAATACCTATTTTGAATCATTACTAATTCAAGTGACGAACATCGTTTTGTGTCTAAAATGTCAAACAGGCCCAGCCTGATCTACTGCACCAACTGGTTACAATTATGAACCCGACAGTGATGCAAGCTTCGGGAGTACCCATTTATCGCGTGGATCAGAAACCCGGCGAGTTCATTATTACCTTTCCTAGAGCTTACCACGCTGGATTTAACCAGGGGTTAGTTTACACTGTGTATGCTAATTTACTTTATCCTCATGGCGAATATACAATATATGTCAAAGTATAACTATCGTTTTTTCACTGAGGTTAATCAAAAACTATAAGGCTAACTTCTCTGATGTGTGCATTTTAGTTACAATTTTGCCGAAGCTGTCAACTTTTGTCCCGCTGATTGGCTCCCAATCGGGCGTGCCTGTGTTCGACACTATGCGCTGCTGAATAGGTTTTGTGTATTCAGCCACGATGAACTGGTTTGCAAAATGGCTTCAGACCCCGACAAGATTGACATTGGGCTCGCAGCTGCAACATTCCATGACATGCTAACTATGGTCGAGGGCGAATGTCAACTAAGGAACGGGGTCAGCGATTGGGGTGTTACTAAGTCGGAAAGGCTCATCTTCGAAATTATTCCCGATGATGAGAGGCAGTGCCACACCTGCAAGACAACATGCTTTTTGTCGGCCATTACGTGTCAGTGTAGAGAGGAAAAGACACGCCGCGGTGACAAAGACAATAAGGATGAGAAAGTGCAGAGTAATATGGTATGTCTCAACCATGCCAGGAATCTGTGTGAAAGCTGTAAGCCGGGTCAGCACATCCTTAAATATCGCTACGCACTCGATGAGTTACCAACAATGCTCGAAAATCTTCGGCGAAAAGTGGAGGCATTTGATGAGTGGGTACGGAAGATCAAGGAATTGCTAATAAAAAATCGCAACCCTAAGCCGAGTCTCGAAGACCTCAAGGCCCTGCTTAATGAGGCCAACGAACATAATTACCCATCGGTCGATGTTGGTGCTGCACTTAAAAAAGCTGTTCGGCAAGCTGAAACATACGCGCAGTTCGCCCAGCAATTGTTAGCAACTAAAGTCCGCACTCGACGCCAGGACGTTAACAACCAACCAGTCGGGCGGTTGACAAAAGAAGAACTGGCTAAGTTTTATCAGTACGTATTATCTAAGGAGAGAGGGCGATTATTGAAGAGCTTTTACTCGAACAATTTTTTGAGAGCTTTTACTCGAGAACGAAAAGTAGATACACTGCATTTATATATGAATAGAAGGGTAGTGCACCATTGCGTCAAGGCCAATTCCATCCTGTTCCGATGTTTTACTCATATTGCATATTTAGCTACTCTGCCAATAAAAGTTAAAGCATGTTCGATACGCATCTGTATCCTACTATTAGGTTACTCCAACGCAAAAACTTAGCCGTTCTCAAGTCTCTACTAGCTGACGAACTTTAGGAACTGCGGCGATTTTTGAAAGTCTTCGGCAAATACTCGCCGAGATTTCTTTGGTAGACATAGTGGAAATTATTGAAAGTTGGCGGTATTCCTGGGCAGTTGAGAAGAATGTGAAGTTATTGCTCAGATGCCTCCAGAATCCGATTCACAAGTATAAGCCAAGTGACTGAATTTTTACGTATGTCGTTTTTTCGGCCATTTTTACAGGGAAATGCAGACAATGCAGTGTACGATCAAAGAGACATCCATTATCCGCGGTCTGATGGACAACGTCGAAAACTTCTGTACTCAGGCTGAGGGATTTTTAAAGATGGACGATTCAGATGAAGCCATCCCACTCGACAAGCTCAAGGTACCATTATTTTGACTCTGTTCATGGCACGAGTCTCATTGTAAACCTTTCACGACAGAAATGGACGTTACTAAGTTCGCCCACAGTGGCAATATAATTTCGTCTAGAATATTATGCTTCTTTTCAAAAGGTGCGGATTAAAATTAAAAATGTGATTTATACACTCAGGATAAACCACAAAAATAACTTATCAAATTATTTTTATCGGATTCCATATTCGTCTAGGAGCTGACCGTCCGTGGTGAATCGCTGGACGTAGAATTACCTCAGTTAACGCAGCTGCGCCACAAAATGGAAAGGGTGAGTTGGCTCCGTAGAGTCAACCGGCTGTTGGCCGCACGAAGGGACTCTGAAGATAATGTCGAAGTGAGCTTGCAGGATATTCGTGGTCTTCTTCGGGAGGGAGTAAATCTTGCCCCACACAGAAACGTCGAAAGTCGTGCAGGGCAATTACAACAACTGCTGGTAGATTGTGAGAAACATGAAGATTGGGCCTCTGAGGCTCTGAAGGCCAAGTAAGTCATTGTTGTCTCCTGGCGTCTAATTGAAGGGGCCGCTGGTAATTTTAACGTGAAGTACGTTTAGTCATTCAAGCATAAGGAGATGTTAGGGATTATATTACACTATGCCTATAGATGACATGAGATTCATTTATATGCATGTATATTATTACTGATTATTACTGATGGCAGGATTAGTCATGAGTTCAAACAATCATTACTCATTTTGAGCACTTTCCCAAACTTCCTAAACTATATATATATATATATATATATATATAGGTGGCAAACAAGCTAGTTGGCGTGCTGCCAGTGAGGTTGTCGTAAGCAGTTACAAGCGAAATCTTGTTATTTTTGGATTTTAGGCCAAAACCGTCTATTACCGATATCGAAGGGCGGCTACAGGAAGCGCTACAGATTCCCGTGACCCTGCCTTCGGTGCTATTACTCGAAGAGGCACTATTCAAAGCTAAGGACTGGGTAGAACAAATGCAGGAGCTCACAAGCCGCCAACGGCATCCTTATCTTGAACAGCTGGAAGCCCTCATGAACAAGGCTAGGCACATTCAGCTAGGGCTCGAGCCTTCATGGGGTAAGCTTGAGGGAATCGTTGATGGTGCTCGTGCCTGGAGGGACCGCGCGGCCAAAACATTCATGAAGAAGAATACTCCGGCCGGTCTCCAACTCCTCGATATCCTCAGTCCCAGAGATGACCCTCTCAATTCTAGGGGTGTGCGGATCAACAAGAAAGACGAGATCAGTGTGGTAAATACATGCTCATAGATTTCAATTTATTAACGCCTTACCGTTATTTCAACAATAAAGAGAGATTATTAAATTGATATGTTGAAGAAGGTACATGCAAAGAAGGGAACATGTCCGTGAATTCAATTTCCAGTCTTCCGTGTGTTGGTGGATATTTTTAAATGTCTACTCGTAAATGTGTAGGCAGAATAGTAGTAGCAAAAGTAGATACAAGCAATCAATTGTCTCATCGCAAATTTTAGGCAGAGGCGTTCGAGGCGGCAGCCACTAAAGAGCTCGACTACTATCGCCGGCTGCGGCGACATAATCAGCTTCGTAGACAGCGACGTCATTCAAATAAGGGACATTTCAATAACAGTAACGAGGATCTATCCGTCCTCGAGGAGAAACATTGCATCTGCCATAGACCTTTCACCCGAAACATGCTTCAATGTGTGCTGTGCAACGACTTCTTTCACCGTAAGCGTATATCGCTGTTATCTTCGGCTAGGTTAAGTTGAACTGCGTATTGATTCTAAGTTGATCCCAGCTTCCCGTTACAGTTAATATCGATATATCTAAATGCATACATATGTTTATAGATGAGTGAGGTTCAACACTGTGTACTTATTGAGCCACGTGGTTTACTTTCAGTGACATGCGTACCGCCATCATGTGTGTCGCAGGCAGTGGGAGCATCGGGTGATCGTTCGCCATCCACCGGAATAGGAGCAAATAATGAAGGAAGTAATAGTTCTGCAGGAGATAGCAATGGAAAATCCCAGACAAGTACAGTCACTAACACCGCCAATCTGACCCCGCCCAAGTTCCTTTGCGTGTGGTGCCAACGGGGCCGCAGACCTCGGCTTGAAACTATCCTTCACCTTCTCGTAAGTACAATTCCTCTTTTTAGGTTTTCTCTTTAAAACGTTTTGCAGTGCGTTATTCCTGCATGTATTGGATTTGTGCCGAAATGGTTTGTGCTCTATCGCCTAGATGGCCTGGCAATTATTGCATAGTCAACTGACTTTCTGGCAACGCCTAACTTTATTTTATTTCTACATTACCACAGGTACAATTAGAAAGTCTTCCTGTGCGTGTCATGGAGGGCGAGGCGCTACAATGGCTGACGGAACGCGCTATGTTATGGCAGAACAAAGCGCGTCAGACATTGCAGGGCCGAGAGGTAACAGGGGCGGTACAGAAATTACATCAGATAGGGTTGATGATACAACGAGGCGAGCTCGAACATTTAGAATCAACATACGGATTCGCGGCAAAGCGTAACTCATCCGGTACGCAAGAAGGCTGGTATTACTCAAGGCCTCTGATTCATTTACCGGGCGACATTCTTGCAAAACTTGAGGACCTAATGATGGAGGGTGACCTTCTGGAGGTGTCTTTAGAAGAAACAATGTCCCTCTGGAGAGTTATCTCGGTAAATCTTTAATTTATGCACAATACGAAATATAAAAAGGGTCTTTGCTAATAGTCAATAGAGAACTATTTACGATTTATAGGTTTTTTTCAGAATAGACGTATTTATAGTTAGAGCCTTCCACAGAGGTGTTAGTTTTATGTCTAACTATTGGGATGCTTTATCATCTCAAGGCAACCCGATCGAATTTGCCTCCTCTCTCAGCCAGCGGCATTGACAGCGCGGAGGAAAGTCCACGCAAGCGGGGTAGGAAACCTGGTTCAGCTTTGGAAGATGGTCGTAGACGAAGGGCTCAGGCTCCCGCGGGCGCTGTTAGCCTAAGTGTTCAGGAATACGACGATAGCTCCACGGGTGGCGCCGATGATGAGGATGATGATGACGAAGACAAGTTAGTAGAAACATAAATATATAGACAAAATATTAGTCTTGTGGAGTCTCAGTTTAGCCTAGATCTATTTTACAGGTTCGGCATCCACTCACTTCAAAAAAAAATTATACTTTGGCTATTGTCCATAATATTTCGATTTTACATCTAATTTAAAAAAATAATTATACATATTTAGTTTGCAAACGATTCGAAGCACTTTTAACTATTTAGACGACGTTTCTCACTTGTCGCATAGATGCTCGGCTGACCAGTGCGAACGTCCAGAGGGCGAAGCTGTTAACTGGGTGCAATGCGATGGAGGCTGTGACAAATGGTTCCACATGCGTTGTGTCGGCCTTCCGGACGACCACCAAATGGACGACGACTTCGTTTGCAACGCTTGTAATGCTCAGGACGAGTCTTTATCTGCTGGAGATATACAAGCCAGCACATCCCGGTCATCAGGAGTGGCGATTCGGTAGAAGAATTCATGCTTGGCGGAAGGCATCTTCGTCGTAGGGAATCACCTCAATAACAACAACGGAAATTTAAATAGAAAGAAATATAAAACATAGCTGACGCACTTTTGCATTACTGTTAGAATGAACGAATCTGGACAGAGGGAGGGACAGAAAGGAAAGAAGAGAAGGTGCGCTATGATCCGGAGTATGGTCAATAAGCGAGGTGTCAGGGGGAGGCCCACAGAGGCATTTTTACTCATGCGCGGCTCTGTCTATTAACAAATTCCCACCTCTGCTATACAGCTAGCATTTCCATTGGCTTCTGCAGCTGATTTGGGAGAGACAGATTTGGCGTGGAGTGTAGAATTCTACAATAGAACGTAGAAGTCAATGAGAAAGTAAAACGAAGAAGAAAAAGATCACAAAATAAACACAGTGGACTGCGAATCTATAAGAATAATCGAGACTACCGCAATTAAAGAGAGAAATCCATTTTGAAAGATCGAATTGTTGTGAACGTTCAAGGAGGCAGATGATGGTAGTCAGCAGTTTGCTGTTTTGCGGACTCACGCATTGTCTCTCACTTGGAGAGAAAATGCATACGAACATCATTGCGTTGAAGAAAAGGCGGGAGAAAATGTTGTACAGCGTGTAGATAATGTACGATAAAGTTGTGCTGTTACTGCATAGAAGAGAAACGCTACTATTGCTGAGAATAACATGATGATCACTATTAATATTATAACTAATAGAATACAACATATATATGAATACTCTGGTAAGACAAAGAAGAATACGGAAAGTATTGATTATAAGGTGTCGCCAGTCTGGACAATGAGTATACTATATGGTTTCTTATATATATATATATATATATATATATACATGATTGTATTTAACTTGAAAGAGATTCGGTTCTACCCGTTTGACAAGAATGGAACAGGACGGAAATAGGTAGTTTAACGGTGAAAAGTCTTAATGGAACCGTGACTGATTCTGATTAGTTGACAACAGGATGACAAGTGATGTAACAACTAGACAGAAGATAAACACACAACAAAATTATTTACTATTCGATAGTGAGTAACATAATAGACCACAACACGGAGCAGAAGAAACAACGGATATTGCCCAGCTCTTTTAACACGTAAATGTAACTG
Source organism: Tropilaelaps mercedesae (assembly GCA_002081605.1). Taxonomy (NCBI): domain Eukaryota; kingdom Metazoa; phylum Arthropoda; class Arachnida; order Mesostigmata; family Laelapidae; genus Tropilaelaps; species Tropilaelaps mercedesae. Next base: position 20,143 of record MNPL01023354.1, read on the forward strand.
CACGTGGTTAGAGAAAAAGTCCTGCTAATACTAGCATAAAAAAGAAATAGTGGTAAAATTTGAAAGATTATCGGCAAGCCACCGACGTAGGTTTGTGTCCATTGAGTGAACCAATGTTTTTTTTTATTTATAGTATTGACACTTTTATTTTTAGTAACCTGTGACGTCTATCTAATCGTATTCAAACGCGTTTGTTAAAAACATAAAAAACTAGCGTTACATATAAAATATGCTGTGTCATATGAAAGCACTAGCGAACGATTATACTATTGGAGGAAGAAATCTGTAAAACGGAACATATAGAGTGAAAACTTAAGAACAGCAAGTAATGAAGGAAGGCCAACTAAAGCTCCATAAAATTATTGTAGGCTCACGGTTCTACCTCAGCAGCATCGATCATTGAATCGACGTAAGGTAGCTACTTGCCTTTACGCTAATTTGCCTGATTAATCAATAATAATCATTAATATATGCCAGAGAGCTTTGCTAACCTGCAGTATACGTTAGGTGGTGATTCATCGCCAATAATTTTATCTACTATAGATAAATAATCAAGCCTCTGCGATCCATGAGAGATGTCATCAAAAAAAATGAGGAAAACTCGATTAGCATATACTTTTAGCATAGGACATAAACGAATTATTCAACGATAAATATAAAATTTTGGTACAAACATCCTTGTCATTGTGGCAAGATTACTTTCCACGGTCTATGCTGTCCTACTATACTACGATCTATTAATAATTATTATCTTGAATACGATTTATTTTATTCTTACCGGTGATTGAAGCTCGACATGCATTTCTCTTCGACCTAACAACGTTTGTCCGGTATATGCTCCTTGATCACCAATGTACTGACATAGGAGGACTTAAATGTATTAGATGCAACCTTTGCAATGTGCTGAGTGTCTGTAGAATATCATACTATATACAAAACATCAGATGCCGCCGATTGGCAAAAACAACGATAGATGAAAACACGGAAAATGCAAAAAAGCTGCAGAAAGCCTTTGAGGTATCACAGGTATGCACCCCCGTGTACTCCATCGCGTTGTAGAATCTTTCCTGATCTCTGAATCAATTTAAAAGAACTAACGAGAGGCGTTATTGTTTTAACGGGATGTGGTCGGGATATAACCATGTAATTGGATTGAGGTCGCGTATGAAACGCTTCTCTCAGAATTACACAGCGTCTTAGAGCAGCAGCTGCACTCAATCAATACACATATACGAGCAGAAACGATACTATGATATATATATATATATATATAT
>MNPL01023359.1:10489-21063 GCA_002081605.1 Tropilaelaps mercedesae
TGCGCGAGTCTCGTGCAAGTGCCGAAGTCGACTGGCTGAGGTGTGTTACGCAATGCTGGGCTTCGTGAGCGGACCTCAAGCGGGGAGGACGTTGCGTTAGGCTGGAGCGGCACAATCTACAAACTTGTGGCAACGTTTGCTACATCACCTTTCTCGGCGTTAATGAGAACTTGCGCAAAGATTAGCCAGAACCGCTGAGCCGGTCAGAAATCAGCGAAGTTCTCAGCCACTAGAGCAGAATTGTAGAGCGAGCACGAGTTATCCTCGCGCATTGTATAATGCCTCTATTATAGGCACGCCGCAGCAGCCAGGCCACGCCGACTGCCTGTTGGCCTGTTCTCTCGGGTGAAGGCTCTCTCTGACATGGCTTCTTGTCGAATTCGCCAGCAACATCGGGACACTACACAGGACAATAGAGCGTCACTGTGGTGATCTGAACGGTGATCCTCGAACGGCAGAACCGGGACGGGTGGCACTTATCGCGTGGGACATCTCCCAAACTGGACCCTCAGGCTAAACCGGCCGGACACCTCGCGAGGCTGAGTCCAACCCGTGGATTTCGAGCTCCGATCCCCCGTGTCGGATATACGGTACATGCCTGCTCCGACCACCTCCGATCAGACTTGGACGCCTCTGCTGTCCTCGAGCGCCGCCAGGATGCGACCGACAGCGGAGATTCACCATAGAGGTGATAGCACTTCACGAAGGCTTAGTGACAACGGTCTCCTCTAGCTGTCGCGTAGCCTCACTGAAGACCGGAGTTGGAAAATAGATCGCGAAAAACATACGCGAGAGCGACACGTTCGACTCACGCCGAACTACACGGCCAAGTCGGTGCGACGTCGAGGGGCTGGAACCGTTTTTCGTGCGAACACAAAACGCTAGAGACGATGGCGGCGCGTTCGACGTCGGCGGCCTCAGACGGAGACCCCAGATCTCTGCGCAGTTTCGCGGAGAACCATTGTTTGCGTTACACGAAACGGTCGCGTCAGCAACTGTTTGCGTTTTTGAGCTCGGCTCTCCTTAGTGAGACGATCGACATTCACGCAAAGCCCCTGGAGCGTCTGGACGCTCTATAAAAGCAGCGCCGATTAGTCTGAATTCGTTGGCGTCGTCCATTGTCGACCCGTTCGATCTACTTCGCAAGCGAATCATGAGGAAGAAGAACGTCTGAAAACGTCTAGAATGTCACTGAAATGTCCATTTTCGGAACGCAGCAAGTTACAGCGTTTGCCCCTCGTTACACTGCCACCACTCAGAGCCTCTGTGCCGCCCCATGGGCATCTACGGACGTTCGAAGTTCTGTCGCTGCTGTGTCAACGCTAATTGACCGACCTGGACTAAATCGACGGACTGGAGATGTCGAAGCGTTGCTCACGTGCGAATCTTAGGAGGATGGATGCGCATGTTCACTTTGTTCATCCGTTTCGGCTTCCCAGACGCGCTCTCTTTTGCGCGAATCCGTTACTTCGTTGCTGTTTACTCATTGCGCGGCCCCCCTCGGCCCGCTAGGACAAACCGTATCGTCGTTCCTTCCTTCCTTCCTTCCTGAAGCGATCAGAGCCGACCGAAACGCTCGTGAGCCTCGCTGAAGTCGGACTCGATTCGGTTACCGCCGAAGCCGATATCCGCTGCGAGCGGGATGCCACTCTCGGTAGGGGAAGAGCTCGATTCATCGATCAGGATCAGACAGGCCGAGGATCCGTCGATTGGACAGCCGAGGGCCGGCCGTCACATAAACCTTCGTAGGCCACTCGGTCCGAATGGTTGCTTCGACCCTGGTGGGCGCCCCATCGAAATGCCTGAGACGGACGGGAGCAGGCCAACGAGGTCGTGCGATCGAGCTCCGTGCGTCCTGCACTTCGGCGAAGGTAAACAGAAGACGCAGCAGAAAGCTTCGCTTGTTGTGACGCGCTACGCGACACTCGTAGGCAGAAACCAACCCGAATGAGGTGCGTATAGGTCACGAACTGGTTCACGACGCTGGGTTAGACTGGGAGGTCGGGTCGCCTCTGTTTGCTGCCATACACGCGCGCCTAGAATAACTCGATGCAAGAACACGACGTCAACGACAGTGCACATCCAGGCAGACATGGCAATACTGCCATAAACTATAGAAATAATTGCTGGCACGCCATAGCTTGACTTGTGGAAGGTGGCTAACACTGAGAACGCGCTCTACTGCTGTGAGAGGCCAGGGCCCCCTCTGCGATGAGCGAAAGCCTCATTGCGTGCAATATCAGGTCGTAGACAAATAATGTGAATGAAGGTTGCTTCTTTTCAGCGTTGAACAGGTCATTTTCCCGTTGATGTGTGACTTGCAGGGCTCCTAGTCGAGATGGTTTAGATGCGCGCTTTTCTCAACTCACAAAATAGGAAAATCGCCGCCACCGATGATGCGCTCCGAAGGGAATCGACTCATCCATTAGCGGAGGCAAGAAGCGTTTTTTTTTCTCACTATGGAACCTCCGTAACGCGGCACTTAGTTGGCAATCGTTTCAGGCAATGAGGGTGGCCTTGCGCTAGAAAATATGTCGACCAAAAGAAGAGTGCCGCCTGGGTGCGCAGGAGTACGCCGATGCCGCATTTGGCTGAGCTCAGGACGACTCTGTCGTGTCGTCTGGCTGGTGAAGAACGAGATACCGTAGCGAAGCGCGAGGCTACTTGACCTCGGATTCCGAGCTGCTGACCTAAGGGAACAGAGTATCGTCGAGGCTGAGGTCCGTATGAAGAACAAGTTCACGCGGAATTGTTCGCTGAGTCGCATCTATTCGTGTCACTTCGTGAAAATGAAGACAAAGCAAAAAAGGACAATTACGTCAACAACGATTCGGCAGGACGTAGCTGGTCGGTTGCCAGTGGCCACACAAGCGGACGACCTCTTCAGCGTCCTGACCAGTCCGGAAGCGCAGGGCCACCGTTCGTTCACGAGTGAAGCTCCGTCGTTCTTGATCGGCCATCGCGACAAATTCGCTCCGCGGAGGACCTGCGCGACGCCACGTACAGGGGCGATCGAGCTCGGCCAAAGAAGACTTTTTACCCTGTCTAGTCACAGTGTGTCTCTCTATCTCTCTTCTCTCTCGCAATCTCTCTCTATCTCTCTCTATCTCTCAAATAATCACAACAGTCCTGTCCCTATCCTGGTGGGGGCATGCTCACGAGCAGTGGCCAGACGCGAACGTGAGCGTTCTTCTTCACTCCTGCCGCTCCGCTCCGCTGTTCCCCGTCGCGGGCGTCCCCCGCCACCGGTCACGCCGTGAAGGTGACGTTGTCACCAAGCATCGAAGGTCGACGGCGACATGGCAGCTGCGGCGAAAGGCGAAGCGCGCGTGACATAACTCTTCGGAGCACCATTGGGCAGGCGTCATGCCGCGCGAGTCTTGTAGCGCCTCTTAATAGCCTAATCGGTTAGGCTAGGCTAGGCTAGGCGTATGGGATTAGCACAGACGAGCGCCCGAGACAATGGCGAACAAGGCGCGAGCACCGAGCGCGCCGATCCGAGACCTCCGGAGCGTCGTCGTCGTCGTCGCGCGAATCGCACTCCGGTAAAGGCTCTTCCTGAACCGCCACACGACCGCCTTCCTGATCGATGTCGTCGTCGTCGTGGTCGTCGTCGTCTCTTCTCCTTCGTTCGTTCGCGTCGCGCTGACGCTGCTTAGCGAAACGGCTACGAATCGTCTTTGTTTTATCGAATCCCGTCGGTGTATCGCCAGCAGACGGGGGTCGGCACCCGGGAAAACGTAGCTTTGTCTTTGTTTGTTCATCCCCGCCCCGCCCCCAACCTCCTCTCTTCGTAACGACTAAACAGCGCGTCAATAAAGGAACACACAGCCAAACAAGATTAATTGCACCCCCGCTGGCGTAATATGCGGACGAAAGCCTCGGATCGATACCATATCGGCAACAGCAGAAGGTCTCGAACCCGGGCCGAAGGCGGACCCGTTCTCGTTAGGTTGGTTCGAGACGGGAACGGTAAAACGGTTCGAGTGTGGTCGATAATGTGACAACAACGACACCAACCTGACGACGTGGCCCGTGCGTGGCCGCCGCCAAAGTTTACACAAACGCCGCGCCCCGGATCGCCGCCTCGGCCGAACAATGATCGGCCAGAGGTGGCACGGTCCATTATTTGTTCACGACAAACCGACGTGACAGCGACTGTTGGACTACCGGTCGTAATCGGCGAAGAGAACAACAACCTCTGTCGTCGTCGTCTGCAGAAAACGCACAGCGATAAGAACAATCGGACTAAACGAGAGAGAGAGAAAGAGATTGAGAAGCGAGCAAACGCCAGAGATAGAAAGTTATTTTACGATTGTTAGTGTTCAGACGTTGACTGTGCCGGGGAGAAATTTCAGTGGAAAAATGTCAGCACCCCAGACTGCGAGAGGTACATTGATCGATGGGTTTAAAGGTGAGGCCAGGGAGAAGCCATTCTGGAAAGTTTTATTCGGTTACTTCTAACATGAATACACCGTCGATTTCCCGATGTGTCTGTCTCTATGACACCGTTTGGGATGATCGGAACATAGGCCGACTTCAGGCGCCGATTAGGACAAACGCATGATCACTTATTTAACCGACATATGTATACATACGTGTGTGTGTGTGTGTGTGTGTGTGTGTGTGTGAAGCATAGGCAAAATCGATCACAATTCGCGTCACGATAAACGTATCAAGCGTAGCCCATTCGAGATTTCACCTTCGTTGTTCTCCACTAAGCTGGGAAGTGCTGTTTTCTCTACTGAATAGTTAAGGATCTAGCGGGTGACGTGTCCCCCTCCATGGCGCCGCATATATTTTTACGCCGAAATACCTTTTCGACAAACAGCCTTTAAAGGACGGAGAGCGATGATTCAAGTCAATCTATGCAGAAAATCACTCGGTTTGCGGTGACCCAGCCATCATCCCCTTATGCTTCTAGGTCGCCGGCGTTGATACCCGATCTCGAGGCGTCCTCGTACAACGCTCAGAAGCCAGCGAAAGGGTTTTGCGTGACACTCGACACCGATGGCGTCGGGGGATGGAGGTCCCCACGTCATATTCTCATCGCGTCCACCGGCCTGAAGCTGTCAGCTGAACCTCCCCTCCTTCTCCTCCCGAAGAGGATGTACAAACTCAAACAACGACCATCAATCATCGGACGTGTCAATGCCTACGCGACATCATCGAGCACGCGTTAGTGCGGTACGCGGAACATTTTTGAGTGGTCTTCATCGGCGATTGCAATCGACTAGGCCGGTGTGAGTCGACTGAATCTCGCCATGGCACTGTTTTTGTACGGGGAGTTGCGTAACGGCGGCGGCGGCGGCGATCGACCAGTCGCATGGGGTGTTTATGCTGGTGCTGCTAATAGGCCCGGGTTAAGCCCAATAGTTTGGACATGCATTTGTTTGCTTAGAGGAGGGACAGCAGAAAACGAAGGGCACGTACAATCGAGTTATTCGCAGTCTCGGATGTTCCGTTTGACTAGAACGGCTTCGCCATTTGCGAAACAGTGTAGGCAGAGTCCGGGTATGGTTTTGTTCCTTTGTCTTTTGCTACGTCTAATATTAAATAGCCTGGCGGACAGCAGCGAACAGATCCCCACAGTGAAAGGTGACACTGGCTGAAGTGAGCTTCGTGCATAGCTGCTACATTGTTCTCTAACCAAGAGACACAACCTCGGTCGAGGGGGTCACGCCGAAAGTGCGATGTCGACAAAAGCTACGCGACAGCGCCATAGGAATGCAAGGCCGACCCGAAGCCCGTAGGCTGCGCCGGGTCTTCTCAGGCCTTACGAAGCGTTCTTTTCGATCCTTCGTCGGGTGTAGCGGCCACATAGAAAAAAAACTGCTGCTAAGTACTGACGACCGACAAGCAATGTTCGCTGCAGCAAGCGAGCCTCTCGTGTTTGCGGCAATGCTCACCTCCAATGAGCGAAAAGCCCAGTCGATGAAGACCCCCCCCTACCCAGTCAAATGGGCAGACTTCTCTCGGGCTCTCGTGAGCGACCACCGAAGAACGGTTAGCCAACGACTTCCGCATGAGATATGAAGTTTTTGCGGGCGTTTTGGGCGGAAAAAAACGAAGGAGCTCGCCGCTTACGCGGGTGGATTTGAAAAGGCCGCTACGCACCGGTAAACGCGACGCTGAGTTGGTCTCCTCCGCTAGGGCAGAACGTTAGGCGATGTTTGCCGAAACACTGAAGTGTATGACACGATCATTTTTTGCTTCTTGTATTGGCCAAGCGCCGACTTTCTTAGAGTCGTGCTAGAGGTGAAAAAAAAAGACATCTACGCGATTGTGTTCGGCGGTCCGAGTGAAATAGCAGCGGGAAAGCCTGTGAAGTTTTCTTCACACTTCGTACAGGAGAATCCTCGCCTAATGAAAATGCTCAAAGTAAGGCTCAGGCAATGGCCAGATTGCCTAAGTGTTCGTCGCAAGACGAACTAGTTCAGCATAGGGGTAAAAAGGTTCATATTTGCATTGTTTCCAGGACAATGACATACAGAAAAACTTACGCACACGTACCTTGTACCGTCATCACATGAAGCTATGCTGTAGCACTTCATGAGCGATACGTACAGCTGTTAGCACTGGGTACGACTTGCACGATGATGTTGCGCCTCCAATGCAGATACGCTCGTTCCTATTAGCGAGGATCGACCCCTCCTCCACCCCGATCTTACCGGCGCAATAACCATGATGAATGGTTCTACTAAAGCTGCGCCGGCTCAAACACGGTGAGGTCCAATAATACGGCGCGAAGGCATCGCTCGACGAGCGGTCGCCGCCGAAGAACTCGGCCTCTCGTTGCAGACTTCGGCAGACCTGGGGCCTCTAGTCCGTCTACCAGGCCAGCGAGGAGGACAAATGCACTACGGCGAATCGGCCCGAGTCGACGGCGCAGTTCCGCGCATTTACATACGTGGAAGCCGCAAATTTATTGCCCCCTCGAGCCAAAAAAAAAATATATATATATATATATATAGACTACCCCTTGCTCGCTTCCTCTTTTCTTCTCGGTGAGTCTGGACTGAGTAAAGCTATTTTTTGTTCGCTCTGCTACACACACACTTGCATACACAGACCCATTGATGCAAGGGGGCACACACCGTGCCGGGGGTGCGCGCAAGCGTTTCTTCACAGCAAACAAAAGGCGAATTGTCTCGGAGGGACGGCGTATTTTTTATGTCACAGCCAGTCGGTCAGTTAGCTACTAGTAGTGCATTACTTCGATGAAGGGTGGAAGTGGCTGGTTTTTGTTTTTTTTGGCTTTTAGTTTATGCGTGTACGGCGATAGTTTAGAACGTTTTTTTTTTTTTAACAATAGCTCACAAGGCAATGGCCGAAACGGCCCGTGTAACCGTAGGCGAGTTGAGAGATAGCCATGTTTTGGGTCGACGACTCGTTTTGTAGTAGAGTATGGCCAACTATAGAATGTCTAGAAAGAAAGATGGAACAGTTGTTCTAGACTTCGTCTGTCCAATGAACGCACGTCGATGGTCGACTTTTGTGGCACGATCGTGTGAGACGTTGAACCAGTTGCACTGGTTCAAAAACCGCGAAGGCATTTTTTTCAACAAAAAATGTTTGCCTAATTTTCCGAAATCCTTGCTGGCAGTTTGCGGTGCTAAAAACAAGTTTATGATTCATACAGTTCACTACACTATGTAATGTCGGAATACATCGGTGGTAGCATAACTGAACGCATCAAGGAACAGCTCTAAGACGTGTCGATAAAAATCCAGCTTGCAAGCGGCCTCGACCAGCCGAAGGAGACACATTCAATACAGGACACGAACTTATTGAAAAATGTTTATTTCCGCCTCGTTATAGATTTTAGCAACGCGTATAGGATATGAACATTCCATTTTTACAGCATCCCTAGCACACGCGCATTTGTACAATATCTAAAATATTAAAAATGTGTCGTAGTTTGTATGGTATCGTACTTATAGTTCATATCTTTTTGCACTGATCTTCGAACAACTTCGTTTCAATCAGCAGGAGCAATGCCGCGTCAATTCAAACAGAATTTGAGACAAAAGTGGAAAATCTGAGGAGCGTATCTAGGTATGGCCTAGTATTGCTACCGGAAGACGAGACACGTAGGTGGTGCCCGGGTTTGATCCCCGCCGTCGCACATTTACATTTATTGATGAGGTCCCCCCTACGACGTAAGCGTAAAAAGCGCTACCATGGACGTTAAATGCTGGCTGACGGTCAGTCCTAAACATGAAAAGATATCAATCATCTCGTATCCGTATTCTCTAGGTAATGTATACGCGCTAGATGCGATAATAATGCTAAACTTACCTTTAGTCCACATGCGATTGGTGTGTTTACTCGACGTTAACAAGCACCACTAATCGATGAGGCGCGTTAGACGAGCAGACACAATTGACACAGCGGTCAATAGTTGTCACGACTCTGTCTGAGACGGCGGCTGATTTGCAGCACGCGAACGGCTCTATAAGCTGATGTAAGCTGGGTAAACAAATATGTTACAAAACATTGGGCTGTTCTGGCCTACTCTCGACCCGGGGCGCAACCGCGGGGCCGAGAATGTGAAGGCTCGCATTGCTAATGGAGGCGCTGAATGTCCAACCAGGGTCTCGGAACCATCGAGGCCGTCTAGCCTATTCGCTCTCATCTAAACGCGCACAATTCCTATTTGGGTAGGACGGCCGGCCCGCAGCAACGTGCGGGGTCTCGGGATCAATGCTTCCGTCAGCATTACTAATTAATTGCCTTGTTTTGCGAATGGTGTGCCATTAAAGTTGAATGTACCGCAATTTGGTGATGTACCAGTGCACTAACACGGGACTAAGTTACAGGCAGATCTTGTCGTGTCTATGGGAGAGGAGAATCTTATGGAGAATGAAAATCTCAACTGGTTTGTCACACAAATTAGCAAGCTTAGTGTTGATCTCGTCAAATGATTTCGTCTTCGTGCTTATCTGGTGGAATACTTCGTTGGGTGTACTATCAATGTCTGTGTTATTGTATTGTTCAATACAAAGTAATCGTGATAATAACAACAATAGATACAAAATCGCTAGGAATAAAAACTCAGAGTATACTTTGTAAATCGCAACAGCGCAGTCGTTACACAATAGTCGTGTTTTCTTCTTTGATTCGTATGTTTGTCTGGAAATCAACCATCAACTTAGATCGCCTAAAACGTAAGTCTAGCAGATTTGCTTATTCTCGACATATGAACATTGACATTTTCTAAGGAACAATTACCACTCGGCTAAGATTACAGCGTTTGCGAGCAGCCATCGAAAACATGGTAAATGACTTCTTTTTTAGGCTCAAGTCACAGCATTCTAAGGCACGAGAAGGTATGTGAATTAAATGTATAAGAGTACGTTGTTTCTGTGTGTATACGTGTGTGTAGGAGTGTGTGTAGTTGTAGTATACCAAATAACAATCCAATTAGAGAGACGCCACACTCGAGAACATTGTGCGCCATAGCGCCCAGGCGCCAAATAACGTGAAGTACCAGTAGGCTCCGGTAGGCCTTCCGCGTCGTAGCGACAGTGAGAAATCCATTCATCCAATAACTGCACTCTTTCATATTTAGTAGCGGCGCTAGTGGTGATGAAGGGTGAAATATAATAACCAATGGGCCCTCATCTACGTAAGTGTACCTATAACGAGCCGTAGGTGGGTTTCTCACATCCTAGGTCGAGAAAAAACTGTACAACGATGCGTCAGCCGGCAACCCCCACACCACCATCGATATGTCGGCAGACGTCCGCTTCTACCAAGCGTGTATTGTGCAAGGGAAGTTTTCGTCCTAGCATTAATCGAGTTGTTGACTTCAGGAGTTTCGTTCTACGACCATAATCGAACTATGGTGGCGTTTCGAAGTCGCCGTAAACCTGTCGGAAGGAGACCTCCGAGGTACCGTAGATAACGGGCGGTCGAGGAGAGTGAACCTCACGTGACGGTCCTTCTTTTGCTGATGCTGAAATTATAGCCCATGATATACGGGTGATTTGTTGTTAATAATGTTCAATTCACTTTCAAAAACTAAATAATATCGATTATTATTATTATTATTTGCATCATGATCCTCGAGTCCACCCGTTTTGAAATCATTATCAGACGCCCTTCTATTTCACCGTCGTCGCCGTGCTATTTTCGCCCATGCTAGGAAACAGTACTCAAGCACGTTCCGAGTATTTCCAAATGAGTACATAAGTCTCACAAAATGGATCCCAGCGACGACTGTGTGTACTTTGCGGGACAGCCATGCAGAAGACTAGTTTGCACCTTCATCCCAATATTTAACGCAACCAACCCATGTAGCACTCTCACTCGGCTCAGGTAGTTCTCTACGGAGCAGTTCTACGCGATTCACTGATACGAACGGATGGACGACAGTCCGCTGCGAACACTACAATTACACACTACAATTGGCGGCCGTCGATGCTAAATATAGACAGATACCTATTCAGTGGAATAGAGGTGTATTTCAAAGGTAAAAACCCCCCATCTCTACAGGCACCGCAACGTAGGATTGCTATTCGATTACTGCCATACATATATATATATATATATATATATATATATATATA
>MNPL01023363.1:947-23745 GCA_002081605.1 Tropilaelaps mercedesae
TGATTGCGAAGCTTTCGGCTGACCGAAGCTGCGGCCTTGGACAGTTCCACTGGATGTTATCCGGGAAGCAATGTTTAAACAGGTCGCTTCCTTGTCGTCAATCGCCTCGACATGATCGGCCGTTTGTTACCGCCAACCAGCCAACGAGCAATTATGGCGTTGGCAGACGCGCAGATCAACTCGAGCGAGCACTCAAGATCCTGATGAGCGACCATTTTGAAAGTTCCGATTGACAACGCTGCGAGGGAGGCTGGAGCGGACGATGCCGCGCGGTCGGTTTCCTACGTTTGCCACACACACACAACACACACGCGCACGCACACCACACACACACACACCACACCACACACCACACCACACACACACACAAACACACACAGCGAATGTTTCTGTGACCGGATGCGCGCATCGCTGTGGACAACGTATTCCTTTAGCGGACGCGTGTGGTCACGATAGTGTTGCCTGTCCTGGCCGAGATGTTTGTTTGTATAGAAATGCCATCTACGAAAAATGACGTCTGGTCAGCGGCCAGTGCAAGTTTTTCACTCCAGATTCTAGGCGGGGAGTTTCCGATGACGTGACACCTCCATGTTCGCTAAGCGAGTGTAAGCCGTGTGGCGAACTAGGAATTAATGCAAAACAACTTTCCACTACTGCGCCGTAGAATCTATTGCTTAACAGTCGACTGGCAAACGCCGATGAGAATAACTGTTCTCACATGTGCACAAACAATTGACCAGATCATTTCCATCGGGCCGCAAACTGGCGGCAAACTCTTCTCAAATCTTCTCAAATCTCTTTCTCCCAAATCCCTCTCAGATCTTCTCAAAACACTGACAGCTAAATCATCCATCTAAATCGTTTCGAACTCGACTCGAATAGTGTCTACTTACCAGAAGAAGCTTCTAGCCATCCTATACAGCTGGTTCAGGTCGAAACCCCAATCGGCAACGAACTCATCGGACGCCGCTGGGGGCTCGGTCTCCGGACAGGCCCCCCCGGCGAGCGAGGCGGGAACCGCGGCGTCGGGACCGCCCCTTCCAGGAGGCGAGCTCAGGACGTTTTCGTTCGTGGACGCATCATCCGCCAGGGGCGGCGTCGCCCCCATTGCACTAGTCACGGTCGTTGGTTTACTGTGAACCGCAGGGGCACTCTCGGCGTTACTCGTTAGCGGCGCGTTCGCCATGTCCATCCGGTCACTCTGACGACGGGCACGTCGCTAATGGATGACACAGCCACCCGATCCGAACTAGCCGGCGCTGTTTCGGAGCAGAGCAACGAGGCTGCACACCCACACAGCTTTCACTCCCCTTAACATACACCCGCCTACCCACCCCTTAGAGCCACGACCTTCGGTGGAAACGCACAGCGAAGATGTACAGGAACACACAAACACACACACACACAGAGACGGCACTCGTCGGACGTCGACACGTTTCACCAGCGCCCGACGGCAATACTCGTTCGGCAAGTGGAAGATTCGAAACGGGATTCCGCTTGCCAGTCCTTGGCAGCACCCCTACCCAGGTCCGTCCGGCCCGGCGGGCGGGAGCGCGGGCGGCCGGCCGGCCGTCAAGCGAGCAAAAACAAAACAAAACAAGAAGAAACAAGTCCTCCCTACCCCACAATTTGGACCAATATGTGAACACCGCAGCCGCTGCAATCGGTGGGAGTGACGAGATGTTCTAATAACTGGGGCCGTCCCCCTTCCCCGCTGACAGTTCGTAATGTCAACGCGGCTCAGCTGACGATGGATGATATTCTGCGGGTTGAGCTGGCAGATTCGTCTGATAGCTATCGAATAAACAGACGGCTCGGAGCAGACGACGTGGATGAGCAGCCGTCGTGTCGCTGATTGGCCACTGTGAAGTGTGCGCGCGCCGGATGGGTGGATATGGCGGGAAGATGTCGACGATTTAAATCGCCGTTTTGGCGGGCAACTGTTGCGTAATGGAGAGGGGCTGGGAGGGACCGGGCAGAAAGTAACTGAAGAAGCGGGTTATGGTGACCGAAGTGTAACGGATGGGATGAGTAGAATCAACAGAAAATTGTGGACGCGTATGGGTAGATCATGTGGCGCTCACTGAACGGTGGTGGTAGTGGGGCAAATGTAGGAAACGTTTTGAGATATTTAGGAATACCAGGTGGTAGTGCTCTGTAGTAAGCATACTATTGGTGCGCAGATTTCTAACGACGGACTTTGCTGCTAAAAGAATTGCCCTTGCAGAACGATGCATTAGGTGATACACTCGGGGTCTTTGTTGCTTTCAAATGCGCGAATCGAATGTGAAGAATAATAGAAAAAGAAGGCACAGAGATCCGCGTATCGATGCCGGAAGTCGGAGACTTTAGTGTACTTTATTTAACTGTTTCTTAATTTCGTTCTAATTTGCCTAATTAGTCATATGGATTAGTCATATGGATTAGTCATATATTTAGGTGCAGATATAGCTAGGCGTAATGTTTTGTATTGCTCTCTACGGTTGTCATAGACATAGGTGAGATTTCTATATGTTTAGTATGTCACCACGTCCGCTGTGGTGACATACTAAACTAAAAATAAAATCGATTTGTTTATTCTGATGTCGTTGCGCAACCCAAAACCGAACAACTACGACAGCATGCTCGATAATGTCTTTCCGACAATCATTTCAGAAATTGACCTCATTGAGGTTATGGCTTCCAACGAGAACCCCTCCGACAATTCGATTCCTCCAGCCGAGCGGCAGACCAACGTTGCTCTGGTCACGTCTCCAACAACGACCGCTGTTGATGGTAACGTCACAAGGAAAGACGTACTTTGCTAGCTAAGTGCTTGCGCCCTGAAGATAAATTTGCCAGTGTGAGGATTGGATACTGGACAGAAACCCGCAGGCTGTGAACACAATCAACGTTGTCATATCTCATATCTAGCAATTTTCTTGCATATTCGATCATATTCATTAGCAAAGCATTCTCAGCGCTCGGAGCAGATATCATACATGACTCGACAATCGTTCTCACTCTGAAAAGTCGCCTAAGGACTTACGATTAATTGCTTTCCCGACATCGTAGAAACCCATCAAACATGTTTTCATACCGGAAATTCAGCTAAAAAATTTTTCATATAAAAAAATTGCGTCTCCGACGGAGCATCTTGTCAACTGGCGAATCCGCCGTGAGCTTGACGTTCGCTAGAGACAGAAAGGGTTCGAATGGGAGCGAATTTTTTACTGTGCGCAGATGCCAGTCCTGTTTTAGTATAAGCAAGTGGCGGATATCTTGCGGTGGTATATTTTAGACGTAAGTTTTTAATCAAATTTTTAAACGAAGTAAAACATTTCCTGTGAGTATCGTTGGAGACTAGCTTTTGATGCTACCGTGTATTACTAGCTAATTATTTTCGGTTTAGGAGGCGTTGGCTTGTGCGTCACGTCGGATAATTGACCGTAATATTTGGTTATCGACTTTCGAATTATTTTGTTGTGCGAATTATACGTTCTTTTCCAAGGACAACGCCGCAAGCACACCCGACGACTCTTGCAGGGATTGTCAGCCATGCTAAGCACTTGAAATGGGCACGCCGGCTATGCTACGTCAAAAATACAATTTGCTTATGCAATCTCTAACGGTTGATGACTTGACAACTAACACTGCTAACGACTAACCTATAACTTTGCCTGGGCCGGCGGGTTGCTTTGTTGACACGGGCGACGGTCTCTCTCATCAAGACAAGCCCGGAACGACGTCCACCGCCGATTCGGCTACGGCTTCCGTTTCTCCTTTCACCACGGCTGAGACCGGCTTCACAGAAAATCCGGCATCCACCGATGGCACCTCATCCACTACGAATCCAACAACTACCACTTTCGCTACATTCACCGATAGTCACATAACCGACGGACCTTTGACCGGTCCAACTACAACGTCTTACGCATCTTTGTCAACGTCGCCAAGTCACACTACGGGGGTTCCGGTAGCGGTCTCGGGGTTTTCGTCGTCGCCGAGTACGATATCTTTTCCACGAACATTTTCCAATGACACGTTTCGACCAGCGGTGTCAAGGACGACAATGAGGTACGAGAGGGAGGACGATTTGGATTCGAACGCCTCGACGCGGAAGACCCCATCGGAGATCGATTGGAGAGACTGGTCAGAACCGGGTTTCATTCCGATTCCTTTTATTCCGAAATTCAACACGCCCATTCCGCCGCCGCCGCCCGGTAAGAAATACAGGTGGTCGACTAGCTAAGCTGATGTCGTGGGAACAATTTTTGTAAGAGTTTGTTACTAGGGATTATCGTATCAGCTAGAATGGGGGTGTCGGTCAAAAGCTCCGCCCTTCGCAAAAGTT
The DNA here is from genome assembly GCA_002081605.1 of Tropilaelaps mercedesae. Lineage (NCBI taxonomy): Eukaryota > Metazoa > Arthropoda > Arachnida > Mesostigmata > Laelapidae > Tropilaelaps > Tropilaelaps mercedesae. The sequence continues at coordinate 5,281 of MNPL01023363.1, forward strand.
CGTTGAGAAATAGGGGTCGTGTCAACAAGGCAGAGTTGCGAAAGCAGATCGACAAAATACGATTGGTTGGGTCGTTCGCATTCGAAGTGGCCTAGGTGAAATCAACGACGAATTGGGACAGAAACGTTGTACTTTCGAAGTGCGAAATATTTGGAAAGCCAACCTCCTATAGCGTCGTACGCTAGAAAGGCCTGCCCCATCGGTAGATCTGAGACGACTGTCGAAGTTTTTCCTGACCATCGATCGTCTAGTTCATGTAGATATAACACCTTGATTATTCATGAAGTTAGTAAAGTAGGTAGGGTTAGTCTCAGCCCAAGGCCACTCACCAATCGGAGTAGATGAGTCTCGAACAGAAAGGCGTAAGTAAATGTATGCATGAACCAAGAGTGCATCCAAGCGTCTGCATGGGTAGCCTGTACGCTCCGAATAACAAAAGCTCGCTTTCTTTGCATCCGCCGAACTTTGCTGGTCCGCGAAACCCACTTATTTTTGTGCTATTATTATTAACGCCGGTAACAACTGCAGAAAGCATTCAGTATTAACTGTTTCCATGAAAGAGTTGAAATTCTTATTTATCGACGAATAGAACTAAACATCTGTCAGTAGCTAAGCAGAAAACACAGCTGACTTTTTTAAGGTGCTAAGTTAGCCTAGGCTGGAGGGTAGGGGCAATGACCAGCAGTACGGTTCCTTTTGACTCTATCTACTTAAAGTACGAAAACGTCCTCCCGCACGACTGAATACGTAGCGACTCACCAATGGCTTTTTTAGACATTACTATATATCTAACCATGAGATGTTGCTGGCGCAGTATTGACCCCCGTCTGCGAATTCGGCAAGACCCCGGCGTGGCAATTCATCAAGTGCAAGGCCAAGCAGGTTCAGGGCAACGCCGCGAAGTGGATCAGAGAGAAATCCGAGTGTCTCAGCAAGCTCTCGAAGGGCGTTAAACATGTAAGCCATTCCGATTGTTCGCTTGCTCTCCTACCTAGCTGACTAACTACTAAGCTCGGTTTGCGAGCCAGACGCGAAGTCGCTGGGACCCCGCAAGTCAACTGGGCGTCTGCATGTCCGTGGACTCATGGGCGTTCGCTGCTGCTTTAGAAGCTTCTGTCTGTCAACCTTTTCGCCGACCTTCGTTGAGACCTTTCGATGTTCTATACGTCTGTAGTTTTCCTCGCCTCGTAGAAAGGTGTTTGTATATTCAAATATAACAGAGAAGGCGGTCGCTCGTACGGGACCGACGACCATCGTTCGTGCGTAAAACAATCCGATTATTTGCCGTAGAGAGCGCCCTCCACATGATCAGAGAGGTGTGAAGACCAAAGATGAAGCAAACATTACCTGGGGCTTTAATTACAGGCAATGGAGCAAACCCGACAGTGCCTTCTGAAGATCACCGTTCGGTCAAACGATATCAACGAACAGGTAAATTCATTCATTCTATATATTTTTGTTCCTTTCTTCGGAGCTTAAGGGCAAATCCTTTCGTACACTAGGCCTCACATTTGGGTATATGCCTGCTGATGTGAGGCTCTTAAGGACTAAACCACAAACAGAGTTGAAAAACTATCATCCGTCGTTGCCTGCGGGCTTTTTGGGGCCGCAGTCAATGAGGGGACACGGCGAGCTAACGAAAAACTGCTTTTTCATGTCAAAGTGCTTTCTCCGCTTATTTACTGCTGATACTGTAGCCATAACCGACAAAAGAAAGATTGCACACGTCCGCGAATGGCATATACAGATAGAGCATAATTCATAGGATGCGATGTTTTCTTGTGTTTAGCGGGACGAATTTTCCCACGCTTGAGAAAACGGAGATATCCTAGGGAAGAATTGTAGGCTAGACATGCTAGTTGCAACAATAGCTGAGGTGGGTCCGCTCTTCGCCGGGAAGTTGGCGTCCGCCATATAAACTTGCTATGGCAATCACTATATTTCCGCGTTGAGCTCATAGTCCACTCGGAGTTGCTTGGAAAATTGCGGGAAACAGATTTCGAGACGAACGCAGAAAGAGTTTAAGAAGTTTCATTATAGGGCTGGTGACAATGTTGTAATGTTTTCGTTGACATGTTAGGCCGGGACGCGGTCAACCATGGTTTCGGGTTGTCTCCTTGGCTCAGTGAATCGGTGGCATCTAACGTTTCTATGAATAGCACGTTGTAAATCTACATAATAAATATTGTGCAAGCTTGTGGATTCAGGATGGATTCTTAACTAACTGGTTTTAACTGCGAATTGCCATCCACCCGCATTCGGTTCCTTCCACCATGAATGCGTTCAGATAGCTGACGTCTTGTTGATTCAACACATTGAGAACTTATGTTGCTAGCCGGATATCTCTCAACAAGAAAGGTTGCGATTGTTCAGTGTCATTTCTATGTGAAAGTTACGTTTCTGTGTATTCTCATACAGCCTTTAAAGGAAATTGAATATCGGTTCCTTTCAAATCCAGCTTTAAATGGTAATAAGATGGCAGATTTTGCTTATTTCTTGAATACTGTAAGGGGACTATGCTGACTTTGGGTTTGCATTAGCGGATTGTTCCGAAATTTTGTCTGCTCAACAAGAAAATAGTTCCGTTTTTAACGACACTGAGTAATCTGATGATGAGATATTGGCAAACATAGATTACTTCTCATGGGGAATAAACTTAAACATTTAATTAATTTTTGTGCGGTATAACTATTCTGGCTATGGCAACATGTTTTATATCGCTTACTGAATATGTACCTCGTGGGAAACTGAAACTGAATTTTTGTTTAATGTTTTTGTTCTCATAAATTCTGCTTGCGATTCCAAAATCCCCGTAGGGCTTCCACGTCAAGTTTGACTTAGGTTCATATAAATTCAACGTCGGTCGAGAAGTCAAATGGTCTCGACAAATATTTTTTAGATATCAGACATTAGATCTCTTAAAACGTCTATAGGCCAGTGCACTGTAGCATGAGCTCCGTATCTAAATTCCGCTGGAAGCTTGCGACCGCCCTTTGCCAAACGGCCGGTCAAGGGCCACGACTTGGTTGGCCGTTTAAACTAGGGAGAATATTGACAGGTGCATCTGGCGCTCGCAAAGAGCTATCACAACTCTGAAGCGTTCCGTTGCATGTTGGCCTTGGGAACCGACACTACGGATCCGTTCGACCACTAGTGAGTATTGACAACTTCTGCAGGCCAGGTGCTAACGGCTTCCAGCGAGTGAATGCGAGAAAATAACGATCCATCAAAATGCGTGTGGCCTCATACTTGGAATATTTTCTAGGGTTAAACGGCGCAATAAGCCTACCCGACCGCGGCCAGCAGAAAACATCATTCGTCGCAGAACAGCTGAATATAGATCGTTTTGTGCTACTTGGCACACCTAATTGGGAAAAAATGACTAAAGAGCGAATAAGCAGGGACCAGCTGGTTAGCCGGCTGTCATACTCGGAAAATTGATGAAAACTGGAGAACGTCATCGAATCGCAACGAACTCATCAATTATATTCTTCATTACCAATTCATCTTCGCCATTTACTCACATTTTATCGGTTCAAGTAAGAAGTTAAAGCACTCTCATAAAAAAAACACCGCTAGAGCTTAGTACTTCATAGAGAACAGTACACATCACTCATCCAAGTGCGGCTCAAGTACCGGTGGAACCCAATTAATGGTATACGGTTTTTTCTGGTTTACAGCTGAAGAACTGCTTCACCGGCGGTGACAACAGAGTGAGTTCGGGAACTGTACTGGAGGGCCGCATGAGCCCGGAGCCATATCGAACTAGATGTTTGCAAAGACTGCCAATTTATTTAGCTCGCTTTTAGAACAGGCGAAAGTAGTGCTTTTCATTGAGAATTTTCAAAGTGAATAAGCACTGGACGACCGTATTAGACTCAAACAATTGAGGTATCCAAGTGGCATAAAAATCCAAATTACCAATACGACACATGCTCATTAATTAATAGTTGGTCATATATGCTTGCACCTACGACACGCTTGACAAGTTATACGCTGCAGCGATGCATCATTTGTATTATGAATGGGATCTCATAGCGTTCAATGAAAGCTTGATTCTAAACAAGTATGAAATTTCATTGCAGCCGGAAAACCGTGAGTGGAACGAAGGCGTGGTGAGTTCCTTAAGACATCTTTTGCTCATTGCTTATCTGCATGATTCAGTTATGTGCCGTTGTACCCATCTAACTAAATGGAATTCTCGTTAATGTTGACGGACTTTGTTGACGAGTAGTATTTCAAGCTTTCTACCCTAAGCTTGGACTATGCAGGCCAAAGTAACTGTTGTCGTGGTTAATGTCAACTAATATTCGTTAACAAGGCCTGATCGCGGCTGTCTGCTTTAGCCGTATATCGTGGCTACTGCCGCTCGAAACGGCAGCGCTAGGTCTACCTTTTCAGATGAACCTGCTGGGGCCTTGGCTTACTCCCAAAACAGGAAATGACGAAACACAACGACTTCTAGCTGCTTGCCGATGACAAAGGACTTTATTTCATTACTTTATGTCTTTATGTCCATAACGCAGTGAGATGTGTCCCCTAGACAAGGCGCCTTTAAAGGTCTCACTCGAATTAATATAGAAGAAAAAGAGCTAGTCAAAAAAATCGCAACCTTGTTTTGCTAGGATACTAGACAGACTTTCTTGAATCGCCTGAGTGAGCCTTTTAGAACATATTATACACGCTTAAGTACCATTGCAACACTGTAAAACGTAACATACTCGCACATTTGTTGCGACTAGGCTATTGCTGTAATGATCAGCTGTAATAACGCAGCAACCCGTCGTGTTTCATCTGCCCACGTAGGCAGTTCTACTCTTTAGCTGTTTTCGCGTTACCCTGTAGTAGTGTGCATTTGCGTCGGTCTAGGCGAGGCTTCTACTTACATCCACCTACGCTTCCATAACTGAGAAGGCCATCTTCCTGATCTGCTCAGAACCTGTTGAATATCCGCGAATTCGCTGTGTTTTTACGCGTTTCTGCTCGCGTCTTGGCTGCACCTTCGCTCATTGTAGTCTACCTAAGTCGTTCCTTTCGCATTCGTTTCGATACGGCGCCCTCTACACGCATAGATCTATCGCATATTTGCATGAATTTCGCCTGTACAATTAATCTACAGCATTTTCGTGTCCTTGCGGATTTTTCGTTCGTTTGCCCACCCTGCGACTTCTCTAGTCCACAGTAACGGACAAACCCCGTTTTTCTAATTTTTCTGCTCGCATTTTTCACCGGCTACCACCTACACAAGCCATTCTCTGATTCGCGTTGTCCAGCTGCTGTATCACGCATTTATGCACCTTTTTTCTTTTTGTTATGTTACCTGTTCCATTCTATGTCTGTCTCGGATCGACAACGCAGATGTGTTTCACCGGACTGGGCCCAAGGGCAATTGGTAGGTCGCCGACACCGTCCCAGGGCAGCGCGGGGCCAACGGCGGTCGCTGTGGGCAAAACTGCCAAACAGCTTCCGGAAGATTTTCCGTAGACGTCCCGTAGTGGTAGGAATATCGGGCGTTCACTATGGTGGCGGAGTGCAGCCGATCACAGGCGCAGGCACATGACGGTTTTGTCGCACTTGGCTGTCAAGAAAAAACGTCTGCGTTCGGCAGTGCCGCTGATGTGGCTGCCGCACTCATTAACCACGCACCAAGTTAACCGCCACCGAGCAGTTGTGAAGACAGCTCGTGATGAGGTTATGCCCACTAACAATCGTGTGTGAAACAACTAGTTCGGCATTTTTCCTACATGTGTTTTATAGATTGCATCGTACTCTGTTGAGTGGCTAACTCAACTAGCATGTTGTTGTCTGATCAAGTTCACATTGAGTCAATAGATGATGTTTACGAGCGCAAATTTTGGCCTGTCTATGGGCAAAAGGCAGTTTTTTTTATTTTGTTTCAATTTCATGAGACACACCCACATTGTTTCGCCAGATAAAGTGGAAATTGCGCGGACACTTGCGTACCGGCATGGAGATAGTCACGAGCAGAATATCTTGGATGTGATTGTTATGTAGCGTGGTACCATTGCACCCCGCATCTAACAGGGTTATTAACAAAAAAGTGGGCATCAACCCATTTTGGAGCGCATGAAACTTTGTCGTTCGTTTGAGGAGAATGAGATCCGCTAACAAATTAGCTGTATTTGCAGGTCTGCTTCAACGAGTAACAAAAATCATCGTCTGGTACATGGTGCAAATCGGCTTTAAGGCTATACTTGTACACTTCAGCAACGGCCTTTCGGAGGTCATCATGGTGTGAGGAGGTCCGCACTGCTCGAGGGCATTTATTCGCGGTCGGCAAGTTTCCTCAGTCTGCGTTTCCGACAAAACTCCAAACTGGATCGCGCTCACGAATAAATGATATATGATTTCACTATTTATCTGAAAATCGTGTCGTGTCCTCAATCGTCGTACGGTCTGAGTAGTTGTAGTTACCATCTAACGTCATGGACAAGTTTTTTAGCACACACACTCACGCACACGCACTCACATACACTACACATTCTCATTCACTCACACACACACACACACACACATACACACTCACTCACACACACACACACACATATATATATATATATATACACATACACACACACACTCACCCACACACTTACGCATACACTACACATTCTCATTCACTTACACACATACACACAACACTTACACACACACACACTCACCCACACACTTACGCGCACACATACGCTACACATTCTCATTCACTCACACACACATATATATATATATATATACACACAGACACACGCACGCACACATTCACTCTCACACACACACTCACGCACACACACACACACACATATATATATATATATATACACACATACACACACACTCACCCACACACTTACGCGCACACATACACTACACATTCTCATTCACTCACACACACACACACACACTCACACACACACTCACACACACTCACACACACTCACACACACACACACACACACTCACACACACACACACACATACATACATTCACACACACACACACACACACATACACACACACACCCACTCAGCCACTCATACACGCACACACCCGCACACGCTCCCACACTCCGATTTGTTCTCTCGTGCTCGCACAACTTCCGAGCGGCGTCTCTGGCGACCTCTGCCGGTCAGCCTATGTAGCTTCATCTGTGTGTGACCAACTTACCGAGTAAATTTTATCCTTTCGCTCCAGCACAAACAATAAACGTTGTTTCCGCATCGTCACCCACTCGCTTCCGCTGTTCCCCTCTGCTCAGGCGCTGTCTCCTATCCGTCGTCACAATCACAGCCTTTTCCCGCTGTTCATGCTCAGGATCGTCCTGCAGCGATAACCTCGGCTGCTCACCTGCTTCGACGGTCGCTTGCCGCCTACGGCCTGCTCCTTGCACTCGCCTGTATCGGCCTGAGACGCCGCCGGTGGCGGCCGGGTGGACCTGTTTAACGTCGAGTAGACGAACGTCCCAGGGCATCTGGCGCCACAGAGGTAAACCGAGCTCAGACGTAGGCCGGATGCGGTGACCGACGTTGTTGTGTTACGCCTGAATCTGCGGGAAAATTCGTGCGGCGTCCAACTTTTTTTAGCAGTGAGAATTTTTAGCCGTATTTCCCTATGGCCAGCGTTGGCAGCTCTCCAGTGAGCGTCAACGACAACAGCTGAGCACCGGCGGAAACACGACAGATTTTCGTTGTTGAAAGATTTTCTTCCTGGGTACTGGAAACACCTTCCAGGCACACACTAATGTGAAGACCGACGATTCGATCACTTCCTTATGCTACGTCGATGTATTGGTATGAGAGGTAGGCCAGGCGCATGACCAAGTTCTGTTCAGGTAACGGTACATGGTAGAATATACTGGTGGTGCAGAAAGCGAAGACATTGGACTATCGCTGCTGAATTCGGCCGGATACTAACGGAGTTTTGTTAACAAAAAAAGAAAGTTGAACCTATTTGAGAACCTTTTAATGGAGCGCTACCTCAAAAGGGTGAGTGCGTTGCTCGCAACTGTTTAGATCACTTTTATACATGTCAGCTTGTCAGCTGATAGTTGTCACTGGACGGTCATTACAGCTGCTAGGTAAGTTCGTCGGCGCGTGTTCCACTCGCGCGTGTCGGACCTACGGTTCTCGGAGTGTCGAGTGCTTTTCCGAACTCTTTCATAATCTTTCTAAACAAGATGATAAACTTAAGAATTGGCCGAAGGTTCATGCAAGCGATTTCGAATGTTTCAGTGTGTCTGCTTTATTTTACGATATTAAATTTCACCGGTGCCGAGATCTGCTAATTGCAATGTTTTTAGAGAACAAGGTTTTTATCCCCGCAGAGACAGCTATTCGAGTCAGACGTCAAACGGAGCCGTTTGGATAGTGATAGCAGCCGTTCTCTTTTAGGTTACATGTAATTTTTAAAAATTCTAGTAATTTTGCTCGATTTACTGCTCGGCCTACGGGGATGAACAGCCACACCTGAAATAAACGATTGTAGTTACTTCGGAACGTTCGAAACGGAAGTTCGAGATCCATATTTAGATTTTGCGTATTATAATATGATATCCAGCTGCTGGAAGTTGACTCCTCCTTGCGAAAAACCATTGGCCATATTTGATGCCTTTCAAGGACAAACTAACTCGTGAACTGTTTACATTTGCATTTGAAATAAATAGGCAGAACTAAAACTACACATCTGACTGGTCTAACGATTTATTCGCTAATAATACTGGCTGGTGAAGCCATTGGTCTCAAAATTCCTATCACACAGGAACGAATCGATGTTCACTGATGGCATTACCCCGTATTGTTGGACTTCGCCATGTTGTTCATGAAATTATTTATTATAATGATAATAACGATCAACGAAATCTTAGTGCAGCGTTCTAGAGCGGTCGACTACGCAGAAAAAAGCATGCTATGCAGAGCGCGCGCACATACGGAAGAAGCTACAATTGCGCGAGGTAATCTACGCAGAAACCATCGTAGATAAAGCATTAGACCATCTGGTTGAGACCATCTGCTCCGTTAGACACATACGAGAATACATCCTTGCCTTCGTCGGCCGACCTGTTACGACGCAATGCAGAATGCCTACGCTTTTCCGTTACCCAATCGAGACACCGTTGTTGCTCTCGGCAGAAGTGTATGGGCGTGCAGCTAACATTAGATTTGCCTATACTATAACACTGCCTATACTAGCTAGTCTTTTTCATGGTGATGTGGGCTGCTTGTAACGCCATTTCCAGAAGGGATTGATCTTCAGAGCGATTCTTATCGTTATACCCAAAACGAATCAATAGTCTGATGGCTCCGCCGCAAATAGGGAAACCGCTTTCCATAGAACAACTGAAAAGTGCTGAGGAATCTGAATGGAACAATGGAGACAATGAGCAAAGAATACAGACTACCTGTAAATGGTAGTAGCAATTCTTAATAAATCAGTTGCAATAGAATACAATGATACTGAGCAGCGCATCGGTTTGTGCGAAGAGATATCACAAAATAGAATAAACGACCTAATAGCCCAATGCAGCCAGACGCGCTTACAGGCTGCGAAGCTCACTTCGATAGGTACTCCAATAGGAACTCACCTAAATCAACACTTGATTAGACCCTACAATACGCGTGAACAGCGAATCTGTTTATGTCCCTGCGCCTGCATGTAGATGCAACGAGAGTGTTGGTTGCAGAGTTGGACGATAAATAGAGCCGATTTACCATAGATCTTGCATTGTCTATCGGCAAAAAAGTGTACGGCCTTATGCCACGGCGAAAGTCCTCTGGGCATGCGTAACTCTCGCCGGTAACGTTTGCTACAAACTCAGCGGCTTTGGTCCAACAAGGCTGAGAGGAAATAAGCCAATCGGATCAAAACACTCGCCGGGAAGTTGACATGCTCAAGAGCACTTGATTCAGTCAACTTTTGGACAGATATTCTGGCAGTCGTAGAGGTTCTCACGAGTTCGTAACATATGAACCAATACTCCAAGGCGTGATGGGATGTTATTTGGCGATATATTTAAATATTTATGAACATAGATAGATCGTTCAAGAGGCGAGCTGAAAATGAAGGCCTGAATAATTCTTTCGAATTAATTTTTGAAGCGTATGGTACCTGACAAGTCTGGTAAAGTCAGATTTGTGGCAAGTACGATGCATCTTAAGGTCTCGACCCTAACTTCGATTGTGGGAAATGCGTTTGGAACTAGCCTATGGAATGTAATACATCTAACAGAAAGCGTTCATTTTCACTACATCTACTAATTTTCAAGATATTTTTAGTTTTTAGTTGTCTTTTTAGTTGTCTGTCGCCTATTTTCGTCAAATAGATTTTCAGAGCAGGTTAACCACAAATCCTTCGATGCTATGGAATTCGGGAGTCTCGAGCAAACTTATAGATCTGCTATGGCAATGAACGATTTATAATGTTTCTTTAATATTGCTTTTTTTCTTATAAAGGTGAATACTTTTCTCGCCTCGAACAACACGATCCTAGAAAAAAACCGATTGAAGCATTTTAGGTTATCGACTTTTTGTTGTCCCGCTGAATGTTAGAGATTGTACCAACGCTATTTTCAAGAACATTTGCCGATGATTCGGCTTCGACACTAACGCGCAACTAGGCTCGACAAACAAGGGTACCTTAACTTTTTCCTCAATTCGCTGGACCGCACAATAACGACCTAATTAGCAAACAAGCTCATTAGGATCTAGCCAGTTCGCTTCTAAACCTTGGCTGACGCTCCTTTATCATATATTTCGGGTAGTATCAAACAACAGTCGTTAATATATGTTCTACATAGTCTCTCGGCTCCAGGGGAAGAATCCAGTTTTGTGTGCCACTCTTTCTTCGTTTCCCACTTGTGTAAAGCACCCGAAAATAAACTGACCTGACTTCGGTAAGCACGTCTCGCCCACTTGTATCTGAAATGAAATTCTTACTGTATGTTTGGCAACGCGCCAGTATCTGAGGTTTATGCCTATCGGAAAGGCAGCAACGGATTCATCTCGTTTGCGCAAGAGCGTCTAAAAACGTGTGATTTTTATTGTTCTTTATTGCGACAGCGCTTCAGCATTAGTTTAGTCTTCTGGAGACATGCAGATTGGGTAGTCATTTGTCCCGCTATAGTGGACCATGATGGAACCCGCTTGATGCTGCCCTGTGTTTCGTGTCCTGTAATGCTTATGGGCTAATCCCTATGTTACCGAAGAGCAATTCGTTTTAATGACTATGTTTGTTATTGCCGAACAAGAGATCGGCAAACTTGGAGAATTAGTCACATAGAAACAAGCAGCTACGACTGATTCAATTTGTCAGAAAATAATCCCTTAGTCTTTAACATTAACATCAGAGGAAATTTCACTCATATGCCGGTCCAAGGAGTGCCATAGGAAGGCATGCGGATAATGTGGGACGTGATTTGCTTAAGTTCGCTTCTCCATGTGTTCAATGTTATAAGCGCAGTGGCAGCTTCTCAAAGTTGAAAAGATTTCTGGTATTAGACAAGAGTATACCTGAGAAGGTCACCATACCGAGATCAACCCATAAGGGAACGAACGAAGAAAGCATAATGTTGGTAAACAGTGAGCATTTTGCAAACAATAAATAAATGAATTTGAACGGGCGTCACGGCAGGGCAGCTTTCGATTCAGTACCGTTTCTTTAAAAGAACTTAAGGGTGAGCAGGTGAGATTCGGACGTTTCGTACCCTAGGGTTTGATAGAATAGACTCTAGCGTGTGGCAATTCAGGTAGAATATAAGCCAGTTACATAAATTTTACTTCAGGTTTGCCTTGAGCCTAGTGAACTGTTCCTTGCGTTTACAGTAACGCTAGAGACTTTTGTCACGGCATCGCTTTAGTGTTAGCACAACCTGCACAACGACTGTGGAGTTCTGGTTGAGCAAAGTTTCGGACCGTGTCTCATACAGATTTAGTGCATCTACACCGCCGACACTTCTTAACATAACCTACTTCACAACGTACGCGAACTTTTTTCCTTCAGGGCGCACCGTGTTAGTCATTGTATAAGTGGACATCAAATATTTGTTCGTGAGTTGTAGCAGCAACGAAGATATTCCGCCCGTCCATGGAGGTGAGGCGAGAAACAGAGAGAGAGAGAGAGAGAGAGGGGGGGGCAAGAGGATCATGGTGTAAATTTCCATAACGATAAAAGAGCTTTATCTACCATCTCTCCATCGTTAGTGCTATGTATAGACGGTAAAGCAAACAAACTATAATGACAGCAACCAATTTGCCATTGAATACCCGGAAATACATTAGTCACAGCGGCCGGAATCGACGCAGCCAAAATCAATTTTACTGCAACACATTAACGAACACACCTGTTCTGAGCGACTAGACTTCTCCGGCGGTAGGAAACGTAGCGGACAAAATAAACAAGACTAGTAGTATATGTCCATACTGGCATCCAAAATGGCTGAGTGCTAGTTAAGTTGAGAGCAGCCTTCGGATCGTCTAAGCCGTCCTGTCTTGTTTGAAGGGTTGACCGTTTGGCCTGAGGAAGTGTAACAGCGCCGCTTTTTGTGTGACTCACAGATTGCTAGAGCCACGTACCGTTTAAATAGGGTTTTACAGATCCGCCTTCGGACGCCTGAGAAGGAGATATCCGCGAGTATATCATGGAAACTAACTTAGATTTGTTTATGGACTTGTTTGGCAAGATGTCGAAGGCCCGCGAAGTCGCTTCCAATGTTAGGCGTGAAAATAGGTTCAATGTCAGCAAGCACAATACGCTATTCTATTAGGAAAAAGTAGGACGAAAGTGGCAGAATCGAGGTTAACTCCCAAACATCGGCTACTGTAAAGAAGCTCCAGACCAGCTAAGTAATTATAAATTGAACCTTCTATCGAACAAACCTCAACACTAACAGTTGATAACTTCACTCGGATCGTCTCTGCTAAAAGATGACGGCCAACGGCGCCCTAACTTAATTGGCATAAACTTAAATCAACACTTCAAATTGCCCTCGAAGTTGGTTTTCTGCAAAATACGTTCGACGAAATGCTTTGAACGTTCAGAACGAGCAAATAGTTTGATGTCGGTTCATTAGACCTCAATGTTCCAGCTCAGGGCGCATGAACACATTGACATTGCAGCATAACTGAGTGACCAGCTGGTCTACGCGTATGCCATCCGAACGGACATTTGAACCCGTCGGATAATAACAGTTAACGCTCTGTTTCGCGGCCAGACCTAAACAAAACTAAGTATTAAAACCATTTCAGTCCAACTGGCGTGCCCACACATGCACAGCAGCGTCTCATCGTCCGCCCTAGCGACATCTCGCACTTGAACTAGCCGAAATGCGACGTCAACCTTTTACCGATGCACGCCGCCTATTGCTTTGTTTTCGTTCGTCTTTTCAGATCGCGCCAAAGTGAGCCGGTTTTTCATCATCGGTCAGGCATTCGCAGGAGAGGCGCAGCCGTTCTCTACGAAAATGGCTCAGCCGTGGAACGTCCACCTCAACGACGACCAGAAGCTCATATTAGTGGCCAGTGGTTTCAGTTTCGTGGCGTTCGTTCTCGCAGCGACGGTGTGCTTGGTACAGCCGACGTGCTTTCTCTACAAGAAGCTATGGGGCAAGAGAGACAAAGGTAACGGAAGAGCGACGCATTCGCTCTCGAGAGAGAGAGAGTGCAAGAAAGAAAGACGAACAGGACTTGTAGAACATCAGCGGTCGTAGAATTGCGGAGTGGTTGGAAGGACCCAGTTGAAAAGGTCGCTTTTTCGAGTAGCTGTCACTCGTGGGACAAGTACACAGCGTCAGACGGCATAATTAGCGCATTTGCAAGCAGATCTTGACCTGGTGGCAGTTCGCTATAGCAATTGACACGAACACAGAGCGTTAACGAGTCTGACGTGTACGCCGAACGAAACACGCTTCCTATACCGCGAGCAATGGGCTAGGTTTAGGCGAGAGTCTTTTAGGTCATGTTGAAAGCGGGCGAATAGAAACTAGAGAGAGAACTAACATAAAGAATAAGGGAAAAAATAGCCCATTTAATACTGATATATAGAAAACCCCGGTATTTATATTTATCGACGCCGATGGATAAATCTATTAGCCTTCGTCGTTTGACGGCGCAATACGTCACCATCCCACACGCACAGGGATACAGGCCTAACAATTACCGCACTCAACCGTCGCCATTTTGGACTGAATCGTCCAGCCTTGCTCGAACGATCTAACCGTTTCATCTAAACTGAAACTTATCCGCTTCGATCTCTGTCAACGCAGAACGCGCTACTCGTATCGCTGCTGCAAAGGAGATGGGTCTGCCCATTCAGCTCGCCATTTTAGGCCAACCTGGCCTTAGCAAGAGCCAGCGCTCGTTGGTGTCCTTGGAAACCTCAAGTGCAAAGGCGGAGACGCCGCCAGCCACCAGTCCGAATCTTGTCACTACGGTTACGTCGTTCCATCGGGGAGGCGTCCGTGATTCGGCGTACTCGTCCATATCCAGCAGCCGTCGTGGCGATATGGCGAAAAGGATTGTAAGTTTGCGAATATTGGAATTCCCCACTATTTAATGGATGTCTGCTCATCATGTGATACACCCAAATAGATGATTAAATATATATATATAGAAACGAAATAGATAGAAACGATGAGCCGGTGAGCTTTTTACCACTACAGCGTGACACAGCTTCCGACATTCGAGGACTCGCCATGTTGTAACGCAGTTCGAACCGTGAAAGCGGCTGATCGAAAGGTCTCTACCGAACTGTTTAGTCGTTAGTTTTCAAATGTAGTTTTCTTTGTCTCGTTCGGCAGTCCTCGACCAAAACGTAAGCCCTATCTATTCTACGGGTCGAGAACGCAAGACGAGTGCCACTGACCTGCTAATAATTTAGATGTTTACGAATCTTTGATCTTTAGCCGGGTACGCTCGTATTTCTCACGGGTCTCCCCTGTGCCTACGTTTGTATATCAGCAGTGAAAAATCCATTCTATCTTTCTCCCGTACGCCCCGGTTTGAATACGACACTTGTTGGCAAATAACACACTGGTCGAGCTGAGCAGTGACATTTTATACCGATTATTGGCTACATCGGATGTAAAATCCCGAAATAGGAACTGGCTCGGCAAGTGTAGTTGGTCTTGCGCATTCTCACACAATGGGACCTATTCATAAACCGCCTTAGGACTGCTCGACGCGTCCCCCTTGCCTAGTCGACCTTCTTGTTGAATGGGATCATGATTGGCTGGCTATTTTCCAATATATGGCCAGATGGTTGCTATCCTAAAAATGGAAGAGTGATAGATAGGATGATGGTTGGCCTTCCAGTAAGGGATTTGGCTGAAGTCAGAAAGGTATAGTTGTCGTTCATTCTTTCGTCCAAGGATTCCTGCTTAGTCCGTAGAGTGGGTGTGTGTGTGTTTACGCGTGTGTGTGTGTGTGTGTTTACGCGTGTGTGTGTGTGTTTGCTGGTGTATGTGCGTGTGTGTGTGTTTGCTGGTGTATGTGCGTGTGTGTGTGTTTGCTGGTGCATGTGCGTGTGTGTGTGTTTGCTGGTGTATGTGCGTGTGTGTGTGTTTGCTGGTGTATGGGCGTGTGTGTGTGTTTGCTGGTGTATGTGCGTGTGTGTGTGTTTGCTGGTGTATGTGCGTGTGTGTGTGTTTGCTGGTGTATGTGCGTGTGTGTGTGTTTGCTCGCGTGCGTACGTGTGTGTATTTGCTCGTGTATGTGCGTGTGTGTGTGTTTGTTGTTTGCGCAACATTGATCTATGATCCAGTATATTAGGTGGACCCAACGGAAATCTAGTAACCGCCTAATCAGATGGTGGTGATTTAACGGCAGTTGCTCGAAACAACACAAAAACACCTTCATTCAAAGGCTAGCGAAAAAGAGCGTAATCGCCGTACAAGTAGTGATTACACATCGGAGGTTCAGCGGAATCTATATAAAACGTTACTATTTTAAAATCCTACGCCTCGTACATTTTTTGATTGCCTGTTTAACTGTCAGGTCAATGGCTACTAAGTTAGTGTTGGCCGATGGCCTCTCGATATGCTCTATGTTTTATGTTTGTAAACCGATAACTGCTTCCGATATGTGAGTAACGCCAAATAACAAATACATTTGGACAGGGTCGTCGCTAACATGTCAAATACTTCCAATACTATTTATTCTACAGTCTCCTAAAGGTACGCTGCATTTCTCTGCGTCAAGGTCGTCTAAAATATTCCGCAGTGGCCACTGGGCAGTCGTCCTCAGCGATAGGTGAAAACACGGCGATCGTCTAAATGGACGGAAATAAACGTAGAGACGCACAATTGAGAGACACACAAATTGAGAGACACACAATTGAGAGCATATTCGCACTGTACTTTTATCTAATCCGTTTTCGCTACAGAGTGACCCAGTTACGGAACGCAGTTCAACGACAATGACGAGCGAGGATGTTCAGAACCAAGGACACGCAACCATCACCGTGCGCTTTTTACCTCAGCTTAACGATCCGAAAAAAGAACGCATTATCGGGCAGCTGGGAGTTAACATTAAGGTAACGGCATATGCAGAAACAGATTTTGCGGCCAAACTCTTCTTTATATGATTCCTTAATATGATTTATATGGTTCCCTGATAGCATTTGCAATACGAGCTTGCAAGGAGCGGGAACGCAAATGTATCCGCCTGTCGTACACGGGTCGTTTATCTGTCTGGGGTGGGCCCAACGTAAAGCGTTTGGCACTTCAAGTGGGTCTTGTTGTCATGATCATGATTTTTGGTTTAGCAGCAATGTGTAAGAAAAACAAAGACTTTTAACGCCTTTGATGCCACTATCGAGTATTGAGTTAAAGACGAACTCAGAAAAGAGACGCCTGCTCTCGAAAGGATTTACGAAGCAAAACGTTTTGTTACCCCGGTCTTACTGGGGACGATAAAGGATTATATCTTTGTAGAAGGTACGTTACCAATTTGATTTCAAATGCTTAGACATTTGTGCTTTTTGTGTGTGTGATTTTTCTGAGTGAGATTATTTTCTATCCAATTAAGTGTCACTTGGGCGGGATTACATAACCCTAGTCACCTCTTTTTTACTATTTAGTAAAACAGATAGGGCCAACACCACTACCCGAGAATGGCTTGTAGAGAACTCTTTACGCTCTTCAGGGCAAACTGTGTTACCTTATTGATATTGCCCTACTAACAACGCACGGATTTCATTTTGCGAGTCGTTTGAAATGCTTGCTTAGTCGCCTAGTGTACGTAAACAATGCAGCAGACAATTTTTTCAAAAAGTATCTCGCAAAAAAACTGATTTGCAGGTCTCCTTCGATTCTACCGCTTATCGCTGATCGCGTTGATCAGCTCATAGATGTATCTTACTTTTGACTCGATTGTCCTAATTTCAGGACGTCCAGGACCTTCCAATGCGACCTTACGGGGGGTTGTGCGACCCCTACGTCGTCGTCCAAGTTATGCGCGACGTGAAGCGGATGCGTAAACGAAAGAAAGGCTTTTCGAAGACGTGCGAGTTCACCACACAGGTACGGCGACCCAACGCCACCTTGAGCTCACGTGACGCCGTGGAAGATTGCTTCGACGGCGTTAACTAGGCATGTTGGAACGCTACCGGTCACGCAATGCCGAAAAGCGAGCAAGTATTGCGAAGTGAACCTTTGCAGTTCTCCTGTGATAGAGTGCAGATCGCATAGTGTCTGAAACGCACTTCGGGCCTGGGGGACATCGGGTGCGAAACGCTCCCTATCTTATAGCAGTTCTATCCACTGTTATTGTTTTTAAACGTGTTCTATATAATTGGCCAGTTTTTTATGTTTTTACTTGCTTTTTCTGCTGGTTAGCATCGTAATAACACTTCATCCGCTGTTAAAGCACGGTTGGTGTTCTCATTAATCCGAAGGGGAATATGGAGGAGAGTCGAAAACTCTTGCCATGAACTTTGCCAAAGAATGAAATCCCCTTAAATTTTAAGGGAACGGGCTTGCATGCGAGCCTCTCCGTTCTGTCCGTCAACACATGACGCGTGGACCTTGCCACATCGCTGTCATTATCTAGGTTTGTTCAGTCGATTTCTCACTATTTGGGTACCATCACGCAAATTTATATACGCAAACAGCGATTTCAAAACCGAACAAACGGCAGTTGGGCGTCACAAACTAAGTATATATTTAAACCCATGTGGATTTACAGGCTGTATCAAACAATTATCTCCTAACGAAATAAACGCATCAAAGAACTGTGCGTCTGGATTTCATTTTAGGCATAGCTTAGGCTTTGCGGGGTGACACTTGGGCATAGAAAAGTGTCTATGAAATTTCTTACGTGACACAAGGAAAAAAGGCATTTGCATTTTAGCTAACCGTCTTAATTAAAACTTTTTGATGTTTATAGGGTCTTGGTAAAAAATAAAGCTCAAAGAAATCCAATACCGTAAGAATATATATATATATATATATATATATA
>MNPL01023377.1:0-13959 GCA_002081605.1 Tropilaelaps mercedesae
ATATATATATATATATATATACCACGCGGTCGCTCTTTACACACGTCATGACAGATTGAGCCTGCGTCCGGCGATTATTCCATGAGACAAGTCTGTCTCGTTATATCGACAGACGCTCAGTCTGTCATGACGTGTGCAAAAAGCAACTGCGTGGTAATTGAACGCCGTAGAAAACGACACAAGAGAGTGTGACACAAAATACAGAATAACTTTTCCCGAGTTGTGACGTAACTCAGGAGGCAAGCAAATAAATCATCTAAGGAGCAGGCACTGCACCTTCCTATGTCTTCCTTAGTCTATCATACACGGCCTTGATCGTGACGCTCACCTCGAGGTGGAAGAGGTTTGCATCGATTACATTTGTGGCAATAATAATACTGTTCATACGTATCATATAAACCAATAGACAAGCTCGCCACCTCAGAATATGAATAAAACTTCGGATCAACGAACCAAGGTTTCTTGTACACCAAATTCGCTGTTAGAAAGGAAGTTTAGAGAAATTACTAAGCCTCGAGGTTGGCCACGTGTGAACGTGTCTTTGACGGTAACTGCACGACGCAGCCGATCTGGACCAATTTAGCGTCTGGCTGATGATTGGGAATGGGAAGGAACGATTTCGGAGCTGGCAGATGTACTGATTCGGGCCTAATATTAATAATGGAGACAGTCTTCGTCTCGTCAGATACTCGGCTCTTCTACGAGAAGAGAGCAATATCTTCCGCAAAACATGTACACCGATTTCGGCGCCATAAAAAAATGTGGCATGCCATGTGACATAACATGCCACAGCGATTAACACAGATAGCGGCAAAATGCAGGTATAGATGAGGAGAGGTTAGATATGACAAGAGAAAAATCACATAACAAACAAAAAGTTTGCTTGATTCCACAGCTTAGGACGGTAGATCATCACCGCGCCGCGCTGCCGGAAGTGGCGAGTGACCGACATATTTACCATCTCCTTTATGGCGTCATTCGCAAGAAGTAATGTGGAAAGAAATACCCTGGACGTTAAATGCTGGATAATGGTCACCCCTAAAGAAATAGAAAAACCGACCATGACCGAGGTTGATTAACACAAAGGGCCCAAGGGTAGCAGATCGCGAAGGAAGGAACTATTAACTGGTCGGCCCGTTTTCATTACTGGCCACCGTTTCGGTCGACAGCGAAGCGGCTAAGAGTTGTCGCCGATACATGATTTTTATGGCGTAAATTTTCGACAAGTTTGTTACCGATGATGTGATTGGGTACACCGGAAACACGTGGCACTGCTGAGGTCCTGCAGCACCAATTAAAGGCTATCCTGACATTAAAATTAGGTAATTGTGGGTAGTTGGTCCTTTTGGAGTTTTTGGTCATTCGAAAAATTACGTAGGGTTGACATGGTTTCATTCATGGTACACGTCGTCATACACGACCTTGATCGTGACGCTTACCTCGAGGTAGAAGAGGTTTGTATCGATTACATTTGTAGCAATAATAATACTGTTCATACGTATCATGTGAACCAACAGACAAGCTCCCTACCCCAGAATATGAATAAAGCTTCGGATCAAGGTTCCTAGTCTTTACACGATACTAATTTGCAACATGACTTTCAAATCTTCGTTACCTAAATAAAAGTTTACATTTTCCACTGTTCAAAACGTAACAATTCTCGTCCTATGCCAACACTCCACCGCAATTCTCTTTTACGCTCGTTAAGATCCCACTAAAACCTCCCTAAACAACGTAGGACAGGTCTGACCTCGTTTCCGGCAAGTATTCGTACACTGGTTAATGTTTCCAGTCGAGTGTTTTGGTTCTGATATGGTCCCTCACTCAGCCGTAGCTACTCAGCAAAACGCTACGGATAGAAGATTTATTTTAGAAGACTAAAAATACTATGGAACCCACCCCTTTAGAGCACCGACCCATTTCACCGCAAGCCATCATCAACTACCTGGCTCTATTCCTATTAACCGTGCTTACAAGCATACCTCAACATCCAACACGAATTTCACCACATTTTGAGCCTATCTCCACCGTACAGGCCCGCACTCCGTCGAACGTGGCATCACGTGGTCACGCTGGCGCCCGTCCAACGACGCGTGATCTGTTCGTAATGACTGTGGCATTGCTGGCTGGGACGGCTGAATAGTTGGTTGCAGAACCTGGCAGCTCGTACGTGCACTAACTTATCCCGTATCCTGGAGTGTCTCGAAGTGAAGGAGTACTCGGAAGAGCTTCCAGTTTGAAATGGATTGGGTCCCCAGAGAATTACGTTCCTTTGTAGCTCAATGACCCACGTCCGAACGTGTACATCCTCGTGAGTCTATTTTTCCTGAGGCATTCGCTTGCGGCCTTGTCGCGTGTTTATTCTTACACAGGATACATTTCATTTTAAGAAATATTTAAAACAGATGCCATACGATCATCATCCTCATTAAAATATACGACTGGGTGCATTCTGTACTCGTGGCTGTTCCAGCCAGACGTCCTCATCCGAATTCCTGTGTTGCGTTTTTCGAATAACGTGCTTGCCCTCTCGTCCTGTTTGGACGTGTAAAGGCCTGATCCCTCCGAGATCTGCTGGTCTGGTTAAAGATCAACGTAAGGGAGTTCAGAGTAACCTATCAGGGGGAGGGGTGACCAAGTATACATAGTCGACGGCTTCGACAACCCAAAACCTTTCCAGAGCTCGGTCAGGAGAACTGGCGAGGACCAGAAGCCTTTCCGTTCCCCACCACTGAAATGCCCCTCACCCAAGAGGTTTAGGCAAATAAGGTTTCCGCCACGAGCTTCAAACTCGAATCTAATCGATGGCCTCGGTTTTCGTCCGACCAGATCAGAACTTGTTGAATGGCGGGCGGGGTCTGATCAAGTTCGGCAGAGCCCGTGGTTTCACTGCCAAATCAACTGAGACCAGCTCGGGATGGATCGGAAGAATACGTGCAGCAAAAAAATCTAGCCTTCATCTCAAGTCACTCATGCTCTGCTCAGTCTATCTCGTTACCGACTAAACATTTTGCCTGCTCTGAGATTAAAGTTTGTTTTGGCTGAGATTGCTTCTATGTGTGAGAAAGCACGCACGGAAGAAGCGGCGTCCGCTTACAAATCCAAACGTGGACGCATCCGACAAAACTGCAGTACACATCCGGCAAAGGCACCTTACAACTCCATTGAGAAGTTGGTCAGCTATAAAGGAGTCGAGCTCGTGAGATCCCCAGTACCTGAGACAGACGTGTTTTATAGGAGTTTATCAGCTGTGTTTAGGTACACGCGTTACCACAGACAAGTTCAGTGTTCGTCCGCCGAAAATCGTCTATATATATATATATATATATATAGGCATGCCGTCCGCTTGGTTAACCCGACTTTGAAATCAAACTCCTTTTATTGGACGTGCACTGCCACACGAAATAGGTTGAACCAAAAGAAGGACGCTTGGTGCTCCACCCATCTATTATGATCGAAGACCAGCACTGGCCAGTGTAGGTTGTTCCATCCATAGAGAAGGCGTTATCCCGTACGAATGTACATTCGTATACGCGTTTAAGTGGCGTCGCTAATCAGCATTGTCCGTCTCCTCAGAGCGACTTCTCTACCATTTTAACCACCTCGCTGACATCGGCCACGGCGCCGTGCCATTGTTTCCAGGCCAGCGACCATTTGTTTGTCTTCTCGAAGAGCAGTTTTCATCGTCATGATGACGAAGGATCTCGTAGCCGCTTCACATCAGCAACACGACGGCAAGTCTATCTAATCAACGGCGCCATTCAGTACCCGCCATGTCTCTCAGCAGTCGTCAATATTCCGTCACGTTTCTTGGGTACCCATCCCGTCTCGTTCTGTCGATCTATCAATCAATAAATGCTGACACTATTGAGACGATCGACGCCTCATAGAACAAACCACAGAGTGCGACAGAAGTGGCTGCCAAAGTCGGACGGACAACGCCAAAAATGGCGTCGCATTTACCGATAGCGGCGGAGTCAGCGGGGAATTGGCAGTCCGCGTCGTCAATATGGCTAGTCGAATTCGATGGCCTCTTCCTTTCTCTTCCGGAAACACGAAGGGATACGGGTTCGATCCCCGCCGTTGCACATTTACATTTATTTGTGGGATGATCCGTTTTACGAAGTGATGCCGAAAGCACTACCGTGGAGACGTTAAATGTTGGCGGATGGTCAGCCCAAAAAAATCTTTCATGTTCATTAGCCAGAAATCAGCAGCGAACACCGCGTACAGGTCAAATAGCTGCATCTCGGACCCCGGTGATGTTTCGGTGGGCAGAAAATTTTTCGGAAAGAAATACGCCTCTGGTGGTTCGCGTTGCCGTGTATGTTCACGTAGAGAATGGAAACCGGGTTAGATAATTGGAACCGAGTGCTCGCGACGGGCCGGGCTGGTTATGGAGCGGTGGTTGAATGTGGAAGAGTGTCACGGCGAATGTCACGGCGTCACGAAGAGTTCCGCCGGGACGAGGTCATCAATCATGAACTGCGCTAAGAGTATATGTGTAATGTATAGCACATGTATAACGAGAAAGGCTGCCGTCGGGGTCCGATGATGGATTTTCTGCCTGTTGACGTAGACGGTATTTTGCTAATTGCAGTGGCTGGAAGGCATGAGAGGTTTTGTGAGGCACGAAACGAGCGTAACGGTTGACTCTACGAAAGAATCGTTCATGGCATTTTTCGACAGTGTCTGCTAAGGCGCTGTGAAGTTTGAGGGACGCTCTAGTACGGGTTAGCTCTGGGTCCAGACAGATGGGCCTCTTTCGTAAATACTCAGAACAAATAGCCGAAATAAGTCAGGCGTGGGGTAATGCAATGTCCAAAAAGTTGTCTCCGTTATTTGAAGGAATTTACGATGAGTGTTACGATAAGGTTTTTGGGCACCGGTTGATTTCCTGAAGGAAGTTTGCCCCGGCATTGGAAGAGTTTGCCGTGTCGAGTGTGGCCACTTACCGGCGCTCATGTGTACGTCGCTTCCTAAGCTGTGTCGTCTGCCTTCAAAGAAGCCATTATAAAAGTTCATTACCAACCATTTGCAAAAATTACAACAGATCCTTGCGGTACCCCCCAGCTCTGTGCCATGCGCTTTGAGAAGCGGGAGACGACGTTTTGCAAGGCGATTAAATCCCTTTGAAAAGACAGACACCTACGAACAGCACAGTCATCTGGCAGTCGGGACGTGACAAAGTTTTAGACAAATTCTGTCATAGCTTAACCGTGGACCGAATTCTGTTTTTAGAAGAACTTGTCGTTAACACAAACAACACCAGTCGTGATCTGTAAGATTGAGAAAACCGCTCGACCAGTGCAAGCATTATTGTACCGGATTCAAACGGAACAGGGACTCTTCATTGTTGCTTTAAGAACGCTACAATAGTACAAGTATGCTACAAAAACATGTTAAAAGCGTCTGGTAATTAGGATCACAAAGGAAACTGTGGCGATACCTGGCTTGTTCTCGCTTACGCTGGTGAAAAAAACTTTCCCATATGTATACAGCACCTGCTAAATAAACGAATAATGACGGGTTTTCCGATGCCTGAAGCAACATGACGAGTCTTCCTTCGGCACTATAGGAACGTTTCGTGTTATATTCGCCTCAAAAATAAACTCGCCCAGCCGCACTGATCACTGATTAATCGTCAACATGCTTATTTCTCTCAAAAACTCGAGTTTCCGCCGAAACGAGAACAGAAAAAGCCAGCCTAACCCAATTTCACGAACGGTACGAACGGAAACGACCTCAACACGGGTGGATCCATCTGCTCCTTCAACCGTTCATACGCAAAGTGAAGCCCTGTAGCCTTGTGAAGTGGCGGTAAGAGTCGCCGAAGTGCAGCGGCCAGGAAAAGGCGTGACGGCGTGATATTCGAGCATTCGCCATATGTAGTATGTCTTCAGGTCGGACGTCTTCGGCGTGGGCGGGTCCAGTGTACGAGAGCCGGAATAAAAATGTCATCAGAGAGACGGACCCCGTCCGGACAGATAACGCTGCGTGACCGTTTCGTCCAGCGTTCTTCGAGCGTCGCACCCCGTCTAGAATAAGGGAACATTATGAGAAGAAATGGCCAAAACATAAATACTCCTTGTTGATGTCTCGTTGGATGGGGATACGGTTCCATCCTTGACGCCTTCGTGATGCCCCTTTCTGCGAGTTGAGCAAATACTTTTGCATAGAAAACATGCGATTTTTGGACCAATGGGTTGAATTTCATTTCAAAACTTACCAAAACGCGAGGATGTAGGCGGAATTATTTTATCTGTACCCAAGTTCAGTTAATCGTAACCCGCTTTGATGAAATAATAATCATGAAACAAATAATAATAATAAAAATAATAATAATAATAATGCCTAGTTGTGTATCCCAATGAGAATACACAGTATAGTCAAAGCTGAACAGCATCTGATCCATAACAGTTGGTAGTTTAATCTCTCTCTCCAGTAAATGGCTCAGCTTAGCAGAAGTGCAGGATTTACCCTACCGTAATCGATTACGAATGCGTATATCCATTTCGCCAAACTTCTCTGACCGTGACCTGCATAACGAGAACCCTCATGGCCAATCGGCCATCATCGTAGCAATAGCCAGAAATAGAAACCAGACATAGTCAGGTAAAGATCTCTCGAACCAGCTCGTTACAATGAACTATCCGGATCCGACTCGAGTGTCCTGTTCATGCGTGTATCGTCTAACAGAGTAGATTAGCAGAGTAGCAGCAACCCGTCACTTTCCAAGCGTGTTCCAAGCCTAGAATTAGTCGTAAAGCAAAAGCGCCATTTGAGACGATCAGGTTAAATGCAAAGTTTGGTGCTTGTCAAATTTTTTTCCAGTGTCAAATTATTCTCTTGCGGAATTCGTACGCTATGAAGCTCGTCTTCGGTTCTTGTCAAGGTTAGTAAATTTCTTAGTTTCTTAGTAAAATCTACAGACGGCCATATGGTCATTTCCCGATCCATTTGTTGGGAGCGTGTACATATGAGGCCATGATACGGCCTATTTCGGGTTGAGCTTCAGGTTGCCAAGGAATAGATGGTGATTGACCTGTAGATGCTTGCAGCTAAATGTTGGCTGATGGTCAGCCTTAAAAAATGAAATAATAGATGCTTGCAGCTGTTCCCAGGTAAACCATCAGCCACCATTTTCCGCTCGCTGCTGTGCGTTCGTATTGCTTTTTATTACAATTGATCAATTTAGACCACTAAGAGATGATACACACGACATTCAGATGTCATGCACATAGAATAGGAAAATTATCCAAAGCTTGTAACAGAGCAGACGTCAAAGCCGAACGCACGGCTGGTGCGCGCTGAAACCTCAAACAGAAATAAAGAGAACTCAGATCAGCACAGATCTGCCGGAGAGTTTTCCTCCATGCGAATCATATAACAATATATCAGATACTGCTGCCCTGTCGCGTCCAGGCGGCCATGGTGAACGACAGGACTAGAATGTGAAACACTCCATGGTTCAGCCGCGTCGAAAACAATTACCGATGCGTCGTAATGAAGTTTGGTCAGTCTAACCGTGACGGGACCCACACGAGGCTAGAAGTACCCGACAGTGGCCAAGAAGCGATCGTTTAAATGATTAACATGAACTTTCTGGTCAACAAACATGTCCGAAAGATAAGGGGCGTAAACTTAGCAAGTGCGACGTCATCTCGTTCGGAGCAAAGATAATTTTTTTGTAACTTTTTCACGGCTGACCGCCATTCAGCCAGCATTTGGCGTCTGCAGGGTCGCTATTTGTTCTCGAGTAGAGATCTAGCTTGATATAATTGAACCTTGATGATACGGCATGTAAATAAATCATATGGCTGTTTTACTCCGCACATGATGCTTTATTAACGTCAACGTAGTAGATTAGATATGAATAACGAAAATGTAATATAGTGTAAAGTTGTAACGGTGGTTCTTTAGATGAAACGCCCGGGGGGACAAAACTCGGTAACGACTTCAACGGGGCTTATGTAACATCGTGAAGTTACTAGAACGAAGCCGTAGTGAAGAGCAACCATTTTACAAGGGAACAACATGTCTTCTAGCATTTGCCAATAGCGCGTCTTCTGGAAGAACCCAAGTATTGGCGACAATTAAAAAAGTTTTTTCATGATTAAAGGGGGACTGACGGAATAGCACCAATGCGTCCTGTACATTAACTTCAGTCGCATGTCGCCGTTTATCACCGGCTCCTCGAACAAGTCGGTGAGGAACTGCCAATGCTTTAAGAAATGTTTCAATAAAAACGTCAGCTCCTACACTCGGGAATAATTTGCCAAGCGGTCGAACGAAACTCGGCCATAAGAACGAACGGGCGAACTTGTCCACGACGGGCTTGGAACGGGCCCATGACGATCAGGTCCGACAGGTGGCGGTCACCTGCGGCCGGCGAAACTATACGGAGACTGCAGCTGGACCCAGAAATAGGTCTTTTAGAACGTGTCCTAGAAACACAACACTCAATCGACTTTCTGTCGGGTTGTTTTGCATGTGATCTAGTTGGCTTTCTGATGCAGTCCTTAAGCGTGAGTCCCTCATCCGACGCGCTCTCCCCTCTACGCCCTGGTAGTTGTTGACCGAGCACCTCACCGACGGTGTCTGACTTGTGGTTGTGACGCCATGCCGAGATGGAAGAGTCTACGGGCCGTGTTCTCTCTTGTCGTTCATTTGTCACTGCCGACGTGTCCCACCGAGGTCTGAGTAGTGCGGCGTCCTTGTTTACTCTATCGAATCTGTTGAATCGGTGCATGGCGACTGCAAGTGGTAGTCAATGGAGATGTGTCGAATGTCACGGGTTGACGTAGATCAATTTATCGTTGCTGACCATTTAAAAAGACATCCATATTTATTTCACCATTGTCGATGGAGGTTCTGAGCGTCTAGTTGGGCAGGTCCCCTTTATGTCCCCTGCGATTTCTCAGTGTGTTCCTTTATGTAGACGCCGGCGGCTTTGCGTCGTTCGTGCTGAAAAAACCCGTTCAATTCTCTACGACATGCATAAATCAACTGAACCTTCCACTACGACTGTTTACCTTTGACGGCGTCATCAGAGTAGATTTTTTTGGGTGAGTAAAAACAATAAACTGTGCCCTGTTCTTGCGGTATAAAATGATACACAGCTTGTTTCTCTCTACGATGAAGTCTTATTTATTCCAATGAAAATCACTTCAGAGATTTCCACACAGGTAACGAATAAAACCCTGCCGCGGATACTCACCAGTCGTGGCCGTCATTAGGCCTGACCATCTGGTTTTCCAAAGTACAGGTTATTCCCGCTAAAACAGACGTCTTCCTTACGCGAGTCAGTGTCCAACCCGCACCGATATAAAATCAACAAATTGACGTGTAATGGTCCCAAAGAGGGCAAACATTGAGAGGCCCAATAGAAAAAAATCAAAAAACTTCATCGAATACTACAACCTCCAGTTCTAAATAGAGCACAGAGTGATCTAATAAGTCTTTGTTAAAACCAGTTCAAACACAATATGACACATAATGTTATATATATATATATATATATATAATAACATTCTCTCTATGGAAGAATCACCTTCCTGGCGAACCTACGCCGCATCGATTTCCCACTTAGCATTACCTACGTAAACACGGACCGATGTTGCATCCAACCGTCAAAAGCGGAGAAAAATTTCCACACGGCGCCCATCCTATAATTTCACACACAATACGTTCAACAACAAGATACAGTATCGCGCACGCCCCTATGTGTGTGTGTGTGTATGTGTCCTATTCACAGGGATAAGGTCGCATCTGCCCTTGGTTTGGTTCTAACCGCGTTTTCTTCTAGGGGGCGACGCGATACCCAATGGCCTTTCAAAATCGTTCGGAACTGACTCTACCGAATGCGATTTTGATCAGTTCCGCTTGGCTACGTCGATCACACGTGGACGGGCGTCCGACAAGAACTAGGACCGGAGGAACGGGTTATTCGTTAGAGCGCTACACTGTCTTCGTCTTCAGTGTCAGAGATACAGGCGCGTCTGGATGGCTTCCATCGTAGCTGAGGGTCTGCCATTAGCAGACGTGCGCCGAGAAGATGTTGTCCCGTGACAAGACTATGAAGACAGCTTCGAAACGTCCCGGGGCGCCGGAGACCTTGGCAGGCTTACAAGAACTGTCCACGAGATCCGTGTATTCTTGTCTATCGATGCGCTTTGGGCGTTTGGGCGCTGCGTGAAGATGTAGAAAATGCCCCCGCCGCGCGAGGACATCGTAATGGCCACACTCATGGACGGAGTTATTCCGCCGGTCGCGTTATGCGACCGGGAAGGGGGGAGGGCGACTTTTGTGTAGGACAATCGCCATAATAATATTCGCAATGACATTGCAAGTACGGATTGAGCCAAATGACTCACACTCCCTGGTCTAGAGAAGATTCGCCGCGACGAGTTCGGATCGTATTGGTTCTGCTCTTCACTCAAATACTAGAGTATGCTGAGAAAATGGCAGGCGGATGAACTCCAACGAACGGCGCGTTCAGCAGGCGAACGATGCGGAGCGAAAATATTGGCCTGGTGGGGCCTGCACAATCAAGCCTCAATTTCATGATAAAGTTCCATCACAGTGTAAGCATGGGGTCATCCTCCCCGATGTCCAGGTCAGTGATAGGTTATTCGCCAGCTGCTCTGTGCACAGGGAGTAAACCGCCATAAACGAAACGGGCCAAAGCGTAGCTGTCACGGGGAGCCACTGCCGTCAACGACCTGGGCTCAGGCCCCTGGATACAGCGTCCAGCGAGAAAGCAGCATTTTTCCAGGAAGTGACTGCTGCGACATTAAGGGCGGACAGGATCCCGGCAGTAAAACGGATGCTAAAAGGAGCTAAAGTGCTGCCCAAGTAAGCTTGAATTATGAACAATCCAGCTTCTAATGATTAATGACCGTACAGAACTCTTCCGTGGCGGCGGATCGATGTAGAAGTCTATGGAGGGCATGTGGATAGCACGGACGTCCCGGCAGATGCTGAAGTGGCATCGAAGCAGGCCCTGGACCTGCTTTAATTCTATTCCTGCAAGGCGAAGGCTGTTTCAAGGCGTCGTCGGCCATCTTTCGGTCATCGAGAGGAACGAGTTGCTGTACTAAACAGTCCGCTCTCCTCGTCAAAACGATCAAGAATACCAGTAAGGCTCACATTAAGCGACGCATCAGGACTAGGCCCAGGCAAAAAAAAACGGTAGACCGCTAACCATAAGCGAGTTCACCCTTTCAAGCAATGGTAAATGAAGGTTCTAGTACCGCCTGACCTGTGGCATCAGGCCTAGACTGGTGACATTGTCACAGATACCAAACGAAGAACCGCTTAGGCCCTCCTAAACATTTTAGTCGAAAGACACGCTGCAAAAGTGCACGCTGTATTTAGAAACTTAGAAACTGTATTTAATAATGTCGTCCGCCCTGTGACAAGGCAGGCCAATTAAAACAGTCTGCTCAACAGGCCGCCAGCTTTAGTTCAGGTTCGAGCCTTGTTTCCAGTGACGTTGCTCGTCCCTGTTGACATCCGAGAAGGAAGCAATGCCGTTACGAGCTGTTGCCCTCGTGCTACCGATGGCACTGGCCGACCTCAGATGGGAGAACGTCTGGCGTAGAACTGACGGCTACCGCCAGTGTAGGGTGGTGAAATTCTGAATCGACCGGGTTTAGGTGATGTTAGCTTCGCTGGGCACACTCAGGACGATCAAATGTAAACTATGAGTAAGTTTTCGCGGAACAACACCCGAGCAAAAACCGAAAAGGCTTAGCCCCCAATGCGAAATGGCGCACGAAGCTATTTTTCTCTCTTCCTGTCATTCCTTCAACACCGTCCCTGCATTGTTTTGTTTAGCCCGACTGAGAGAAGCCGTCAGAGAGAGCGACGGCTGCAGCTCCGCGTGTGTGCGTGCGGAGCCCCCCCCTGCTCGGTGAACAATTTACACAATCTGTCTTCTACACGGGAGCTATTGTGTAACTTGGCCTTGTCCTCCCCCATAGCTGAGCCCTACGTACGCCCGTGTCCTTTGCCACGAGAGCCACCTTTTGCCGGACGAAATCCCAGGGCCGAGCGGAGGGCTGGGTTGTGGCGGGGCATCTGGGTTCACTCCTTCCCGGGATCGGTGTTTGGTAGGAGCATTTTGTTCTCTTCCGCCCCGTTACCTACCGGCCGCTGTCGTTGAGAATTTTGACAGTCTCCACCGTTGGATTGTGCTTCAACCACGCCAAAGTTCCTTAGGCTAGAAAAAACAGGCCTGCCGGTGGTCCTAAACCGTGGGAACACGCGAAGTTTCGCATGAATAAGCCCTCATGGTAGCGTAGGACAAATGCGTCGGTCGTCTGGGTTGACGGAGCTGCTGTTGCGGTAAGTGACCTTTCGTTTTTCCCACCGGTCCACTCGAGGTTGACTGGGAAATTCGTCATGGACGCCGGCTATCAGGACTAAAGGCGGTGAAACCTTGAACATCCGGGTTTAGATGGTCGTGCTTTCGTTCGGCGCACTCAAGGCGGTCAAATGCTTGGAGGTGCTGAACAAAATGACCTCATCGGAAGTAAACAATGGCTAAAAGTTCCTTCTGTCAGGTGTTTTTTGCAAAATGTCGTGGACAATTCGTATCGGCTTTTCACGCCGCTGGCGACACGAAGCCGCTGACATTTACATTTATAAGGCGGAGCCTGGGAAAAGGGCAATGTTTCGTCCTAAAGAACAAAAAAGAACAGGAGGCCATTTTCAGAGGTTGCAATACAGAGTGATGTTTAAATTTCTACCCACATGGACAATAGACCCCGAAGTTTTCCTCAACATGAGAAAACCGTCTCTCTCTCTCTCACAAATAGCGCGCCATGGATCGGATGTTCAGTGGTCACCCTCGGGAGAAGAAAGCAGAAGTCGAAATGATTTACTGTGTTAACAAACACTGCGTCTGGCACGCTGGCTCACGGCTGAATTCTCAGAACACGTTTGCTCTGCCCCCAGCATCAGCTGTAGTATCACGCAGATGAACAGCGGCCGCAAGTGGTCACCAATCCCCATTTTCTGGGCCTGATCGTCGAATACATCGGCACGAACCGACCCACTCGGTTTGATGAGTGGATCCTCCGACGTGCGGCTGTTGGCTACGGCCGACACGTTCGACCCCAATGGCTTGGAAGACGATTCCAAATGTACGAGCGACTAGTAGGTGATTTCGCTTTTTCGTCGAAGGACCTGTCGAGGGGGGTGGTTGCAGCTGTTCGCTGACGTCGTCGAGCCGACGGTAAACATTGACCGAGGTTAGCGAATGAGCTTCGTCTTCAGCGCTCTTCTGTACCCGTCGCCACCATCGAGCGCATTATTCTTACTGATGAGCGCAATGCATCCGAGGCATTGGCCGGTGTCGTACTTACTTGGCAGGAGAACATCGATATGAACGACGGTCAAATTCTTCCGCTAGCGCCCTACGATAACTCGCATCTTTTCCCTGAGTAATTTCCGTCGTTTTCGCAGGCCTCACGAGTGCTCAAACCCGTCCGCGACGCTTTCAGCTGTGCGCTATCTCCTCATGCAAATGCCGTGTTTTTCCGTCTGTAGCCGTCTCTCTTTCCGACGTTCTATTTCTCGGATAAATTGCTCAACGTAGCCACTTTTGTGCCGATGTTTGTCCTTGCGACTCCTTTCAGTGGCCGCCTTTCGCTGATCCGTCCTGCGCCGGCCGAACTTTGGTAGACGCACGAAGCTGCGACAGTGCACATAACACAGTCGTGGGCCAAGTTCAGCGTTTTCCGCTAGACAACAGTAGCATAATGACACCGTTGGGTACCTCTGGCTGGCATCGGGTCCTGCCCATCTGGGTTCCAATATTGGTCCTATTTTCGTCCTTATCTGAGGCTCCTTTTACTAGCAGTCAAGTCGAGGAAATCCGCCAC
Source organism: Tropilaelaps mercedesae (assembly GCA_002081605.1). Classification (NCBI taxonomy): domain Eukaryota; kingdom Metazoa; phylum Arthropoda; class Arachnida; order Mesostigmata; family Laelapidae; genus Tropilaelaps; species Tropilaelaps mercedesae. Next base: position 13,893 of record MNPL01023377.1, read on the forward strand.
CGACTGTTTACCGCTAGCGCCATTCGAGAGGAACTGATCCCTGCAAGACTGGTGGTACTTTTGTGCG
>MNPL01023378.1:26846-37701 GCA_002081605.1 Tropilaelaps mercedesae
TATTTTTTGTTGTACAACGCTGTTAATGGAATTGATATTTATAGCAGTTATGCTACTTATAGGTGTTAGTTAGGGTTGAGTACACGTATTCATGTTTACTGCTACTAAGTATGACACGTATGCAAGCATTTCACAATCTAAGAGCCATCTGATGACTTTGAGGTCCGTACCGCGACTATATTATTGTCAATAGATCATGCCTTTTTCGGCTTTTTGAGTGACATTGACTAACGAAGGCATACATAAATTTCTCAGATTTCCGTGACGACCTCTGCATTGCTTGCGCTTAACTAAATACGCATTTACCTCTACTTTCTCGTTTCAACTCCATCACGTGGCCGACCGCGTGTTCGTGTCATATCTGGTTACTATCATTATAGCTATGTTAGCGATCGATAGCCAAAGCTATAGTTATAATCTCGTAAACGAACAGCTGCAGAAAGTTTGTTCCAATCCGGCCGTTGAAATTGAACAGCTCGAATAAGAGAAGCCGTAGTGCATAATGAACAAAAAAAAACAAGAACGTACCGATCTATTACGAATAAATTTAATAAAAACAGGTTCAAAAAAACTGACTACATTGTAAAAATACATGCATATGTACAACATGCTTATGCCTACACATACAATAAATTGTGTTATTTATATGAAACTGCTGCAAACTCTTTTTTGTTTCATTATGCTACTTATCAGAGTATAGTCCTGTAAGCCGGCAACAAGTGTTATTCTAAAGGAATCAATAAGAACTGATAGCTGAATAGTGAAATGTCTTCGCAATACCTTTGCCGTATCTATACAAACAAATAAAAAAATTCATTATGTAGATTTGCTACTTGAATCGTCATGGTTTCGATGGATAGCTTCTACTCCAGCCACTTTTGGCAAAAAGCGGGGATTTCGAAGACCACTTGGGTAACTCGTCAAAAGTATTTATGAATATTATTCTGCATATACGTTTAGTTTTTCACTTGTCATAACGAGCACTGGGCTTCACGGAATTCGCTGTTGCGTCAACGTTTGCCAGTTAATAAAAATATCGGCGCACATTTACAATTCCAACAGACCACCGAACAATTCTCACTACACAGTAAGTCTACAACGCGTATAATGCAGCGCATAAGAGTTTGTACATAGGTAAGTTTGGATGTATCAGTTGCGCCGTCTACATGTATCTCGGCCCTATATAATAGTCATTTTATTTTGACTCAATTAATACGCCGTTGGGGCTTGTACTACTTTGCTACGGTATGTTTGTTCCAATGAACCTCTGGAGAACTGTCTTTTTTGTTATAGAGATGATGTATGCATATCATATATATTCATAATACTTACGCTAGCGGATTCTGTGAACGATGTATTGGCTCTCGTCGTTCGGTTGAGAGGCCTTATGATTACAAAGAGCCAGTACTAACTAAATCTGGTCACCCCTTTTAAGCAATATTCGCTACGCATGATGAAGACACTCACCTGCAACTGTGATCGATGGTTATTTATGACCTTTAGTCAAGGACGCACTCAAGCTAATCTATCGTCATCCACGAGCACAATGTTCATTATATTAAAACTTCTGTTTGGACAAAATGAGTGTCGCTTCAAACAAAGTAATCAATGGGAATGCGAAAACAACGGACCCATTCTCTGGCTAATCAGCCTGTAGCGAGCAAAATGGTGGACTGAAACGACTTCATTTCGTAGCATACAAGTACCTACAAGCATACAAGTATTATAAACGCTCCGGTAAGAATGTGATATTGCGAGCCCGGGAAAACTTTCAAGATGGTTTTCTTGGATGCCTTTGTCGTATTGTGCACCTCTTGACAATTGTGTGTTGTTGTACGTTTTCTCACAGTCGAGATGCGTATCTGTTATTGCATCAACAAACAACTGACACTATAGCCGAGTCTGTAACATTATAAAGTATTCTTCACATGAGAATGTACTACACGATCGTTTTTAAAAATTGTGAAGCAGCTTTGAGCGATACCTTGTATGTGATTATTGGTGATATTGAACTCTATTGACCGAAAGTAGGTTCACATAAATTTAAGCCGCTTTCTAAAAATGGCGCTCCTTTATTTTCTGGAATTCTTTTCGGATTGATGAACTGGCTGTATTTTATTCTGCACATAGGCATTATCATTTTTTACTTATGGAAATAGCAGCGCTGCTACTGGTGTTCAATGGACGCCTCTAGGCTGCTACGTATCTTCGACGATTCGATTTTGATAGAGCATTGGAAAAGCAAGTTGATTGCTGATAAGATATCGCTGTTCATCGATTACAATTACTTATAAATGGAAATAGGGAAGTGAACGAGTACTATTAGCTTTAGGCACCATTCCTTTTCACCATTGTGTTTGTCGTCAGATCCTTTTGCTTGCTACCTGTCTTTTACCTATAATTTTTCGGCGAAAGGGCGCGCGCGCAAAGAATAGATAGAATCCAACAGATAATAGCAATTTGCCATACTAGCATTTTTCTGGCTACAGTGAGGTCTTCCTACTACGCTTTCAAAATATCCGGCTTGACGGATGTTTGTTACACCAAAAAATCAGCCTATCAGTTAAAATTGCAGTCGGAAACGGTTATTCATGCTAACGGGCTACATACACGAAGGTGCACATACATTAAGCTCTACAAGGGAGTCGACCGGCCATCGGTACACTAGTCTAGATGAGATAACGCTTCAAGTCAAAATTTTGTTTTCTGTACATCTGTCCAGTGAAAATCTTCCCACCACATGAAGCATGTTCATAACCTTTACCTACAGAGATATTACTGTAGGAAAGCAAACAGTTTAAGTGCATTCATAGCCCTCATGGTAACTAGAAGTAGCAACTGTTCCGTGCTTAAAACGACAGAAGAGATTTCGCCAATACTCCGATGGTCTACTCGCTCTAAGTGATTTTGCTCGAAGGCAGAGCGGAACAGAAGTTCGACAGCGATTTCTGTATTGTTGTTCGCACCTGATCCTGCAACTCTTGGCTAAGAAAGATAACGTTTCCTCCTTTTGGATATATATTATTTTCACATCAGCGTCATTTCCTGAGGAAGTTCCGTGCGCTTCCATTTATTGGACTACGTTTGAATTTTGATGGACATCGTTTTTACGTTGTACAATCTTGTACAGTTGCAGGGCAGCCTTACTAACATTGGTGGTCTTATGATCTTATATATCGTTCTACACATAACTATAACCCACAATCTACACATAACCACTGATCGTTCTTCTGCGTCTAAGCCGCTGCTCCCAATATAAGTTTGAAGCCTGCAGAATGTAGGCCTGTTTCTTTGATTGATGGGATAATAACAGGCAAACATCATGTCAAGGCTCCTTTATAAATCCTTACAGAATTCATATTTTTTATATGATTACTGTCTTCCCCTTAGCAAGCTGTTGTTGACTATTCACCGTAACGTGGATCTACGTTAGTGACTGAAATCAGCTATCTTTTTTCTAACTATTGACATAGATTACACAATTATGTTTACGTGATGCGATATTGAGCACCCCCAACAGCTGCGGACGACAAAACTGCGTCCGTTCATCTAGCGAGACTATATTAGAGACGGGGCTTATATGAGTGTATCGGAATATTCATGAAATGTTCAAAGCACCAAATCGCTAAACGGTTTGACGTCATAGCGTCAACAAACGTTTTAATGGATATAAGTTGCCAGCGAATGAGCACGTCTCCGAGCTTATTTATCTTCTACGATGAAGACTGGAGCTGTGTGGTCAGAATTTTATTTATGTTAATTTCCACTTACAAATTTGCACACTTTGGACAAAACTTAACTTTCACTTGACGTCTACAGAAACTTTATAGCTTTTTTATTGTGATTAACAATTTTCGTTTTCGTGATTGTCTTAAACTATAGCAGAATAGAAGACGCCGAAAAATGAAAAGTACTAGAAAGCATTTCCATACCATTTTTATGAAGTATCCCAATGTTTGTTTCGTACTAAACTAACACACCTTCATGTTTCCTTTCCAGTGCCTATTAGCAGCATTCATTTCTGAAAGTTCTCGTGATAGTTTATGATGTTATGGTCACTTAGCCGCAACCTTGCATTGCGACACACACATACGTTAAACATGCTTCAAACACGTTATAAAAGCACAACGTAACAGATTCGTGATTGGATCACGCCGTGCTTAGAGCTCAGAATTTTGTAGGCTCAGATTTTCTTGTAAGCGGGTTGTGTAACATTTGGACATCGAAATAGTTTTTAACGGGTAACATTGACCTTCTCTAAGGCCTTTTTCCTTGCAATATAATACAACGTTTTTTATTCAAACAACATACATTAAAAGATATTGAACCTTCAATTAAACGTTGTGTAATGATCTTACACCGCTAGACATTAACCTAAATAAACTGTGTGTGTGTGTGTATATAAAGGCAACAATTGCCCAGTCCGTTAAGCATTATATTTCCACTATTTTACTATTTTTCGCATCCATGAATACACTTGTTTGCTACATATATTTATCATTTTGTTTAATTCTAAGTAGCTTTCGGCTGCTTGCTGTTATACTAATTATCTTTACTTTTACCTGTCCGGTTTCCTTTTTGTAGTGAGAAATCTTGTAGGTTTTCCTCCATAGATTTTTTCACCATTATTTTTTATTTGCTGTAGCTCAAATCGCCCCTACAGTCCACGTGTGTGATTACTACACACGTCGTTTTAATTAGTGTTACCATCTGTGATACTCTTCTGCTTCTTGGCTATGAACTCCTTTGAACCGATTCAGTATTAAATAAACATTTGAAGACCTGTTGATTTTTTTTTCGTACAGAATGATCTACAAACGCGCTCCCATGGAAAGCTGCCGGGTCTATCAAAAATGTAGTTTCTGGAAGTAACTTCTTAAATAACTATGGGTGAAGTTGCATACAGTGTGGATAATAGTGCGTAGATAATCAGAGTACTCTATAGCTTCGACACTTACTGCGATTGAGCTCCGTTTGACAAGGGCTATTAATAAGACTTGGGAGTGATTGGTCATAGAGACCAGATAAAACCCAATTGCACTGTTTGTACGTCTGAGCAAACCAAAGCGTTGCTTTATTTAGTAGGTACGTCAGTGAGCTGCAAAAAAGCTTATATCGCTGCACATTGCTGGTACTATCACCGTTTGTTAGTGTTTCGCAAAATAACACTGATTTTCTAATACTGTGTGTGTGTTTCTGTATATGCTCTGACCCTAGAGAAATCCTTTTGGAATTTTTACGTAGTGAGTTAAGGAGCAATTACTAAAATGTGAAAAAAATCCGCTAAAATAGATAGCCGAATGCTTCAAAATTGACATGTTCTAGGATGAAATATGTAGCTGCGAATACAATGAGTAAAAATAACTTTGCAAGACTGGACGACTCTCGTTTTAACAAAATCTATCCGCGTACAGAAGCACGCTCTATAATGGTAAATGAATAAAGTGCACATTTAAGGCGGCGCAGCGGCTATGGCAATTTTCGATTCGCGCAAATGTGTAAACGATACTGCCGAAAATGCCAATTTATCACCTAGACAAAAGAACTGACAACTGGTTCATTGTTCTGCTGTTTTCTCGGAAGGTTTCCCTCACATTACTGTTTATCATTAAAGATTAGACGGGACGAGGAGAAATGCCCCTTTTCTGTTGTCTATGAAGATGGAGAGGAACAACTGCCCGTCAGTACAAAATTGACCCACCGATTTGCCTCCTCTGTGGGTATATCATGCTTGCATGATTACGTATAATAGATCTATTCTACTTGCTTTAAAGACAGCATACAATACTAAACTTCTGTTTTGAGAAAAATCATAGAGACCAATTAATTACTGCTGTATCAATACAAAATGCCAGAAAAGCAAACGATGTGCGATCAAATCGTGATTATTGTTGCTCTGCTGTGATGGAAAAATAAAACGTTGTAAGAAGGCTCATTTGATTGGTTCTATACGCTCTCGTCTTGTGTAAACCTTCGAGTGAACGAAATGTTTTCGTACACCTGTCAGTCGTTGTGTTGGTTTTCCACAGCCGACGAACCTTTTTTTCGTCGTGACGTGCGGATGACAAGCACAATATACTTAGATTTTTTTATCCTCATGGATAGTGCCGACAAGCTTACGTACATATGTCATTTAATATATGGACGTATACAGAGTATTTATCGGTTGGCTGGAAGATATTTTGCGCGGTTGTTATTATGTCCGTCCATCTGAAAACAATGGATCTGAATAAAAATGAGTAAATGAAGAACGGACTGCTCTGTAGTTATCCAAAGAAACATGGTTAATTGTTGGCCGGCAAGGTGTAATCTTAGTTAGAATTAATGAAACGCGGTAGGAGTATAAAAATCTTCTGACTTAAACCAAAGCCAGTGAAAGTATAATAGCCGTATATATAGATAATGCAGAAGAATTGTATAAAACCTATACGGAGGTATTTATTCCACATTGTAAAATGAAACTGCTTCCTTGATATCATATAGTGTGGTTGTAGGTAAAGAATAATAGTACAATTACATATATTTGACGTGTTTCACAAATTCTCAAAACGCCGGTATGCGTGGTTGGGAGCGTATGGTCTCCAAATACATTTCGTCGAACTTACCTTTATTAAGCCTTTCTCACTTTCTTCGCATATAAACCTAGGCATTCATATATTCTATTAGGACGCAAAAATAGTGCCGTCTTTAACGTTCAGTCTCTTTAGGCCAGGTGGGCTAACCGCATACCGTTAAATAAAAAGTGCTCTCGGTCGTTCCAAGCATAGACTGATCCCGTGGTACACACACTTGCAACATCGTGGTGCATTTTTAGGACGGATAATGCATCAAAAGAAAGGAAGTTAATGAAAGTTGAATGGTTTATGATTATGCTTATGGGAACTGAATGCGATTCTTGCAAGCACCGCACTCAGTAAAAAAGGCCGGCTTGTGCCTTTCTCATGTCATGAAGTACCTTCTGGCATTATTTTGTTACACTTGTTTGTGACACTTGTTAAGGATGTTCACAGTGCTGATTTCATGGTCTTTCGTCTATGTCTTTAAAAACCATCGCGGCTACTCTGTGCAGATCAGCATACTAGCTGGGTAGTTCTACGATGCTTTATTCTTGCTTCGTGTCCCTGTATGCTAATCTCCTTGATATATTTCCGTTATTTTCAGCTGCACGGGAGTCAAGGAACACGATGCCGGGGACATCATCAAGTATCATTGCCCTAACTGCCAGATTGCCCACGGTCCATCGAAATGTACGTGTCGTCGAACATACATCGGCTTGTTTCCGGTAGCAGAGATTCGCTGACTCACGCTGTATATATAGTGCATGACTTCAGCACTATTTTATAAGTGCAGTGAACTGCAATGTTTTTTGCATTGACAGTGAATGCTCCGCAAAAGTGTAGCTGTTTCTGTTTTGTGTAAAAGTAGTTCGAAAATTTTTTCTTGAAAGCTGTCATACCAATACACTAGGTGCCTTTTAAGTTACTTCAATGGAGGAAATAAAAGAATAGAAATCAAACCATTAATATAGCTTATCCTCAAGAGAAAAGTGTACACGACTTTTCAAATAGTTCTAGTATCTACATCACGTGAATTTAACTTTGTAGCCGGCTGACCAAATAGGCTAGAGAAAGTTTAGCCAAGCCAAACGCGGATAATTTTTTAATGATGTAATTGTTAACAGTTTGACTATATGTTACTCTGATTTTAAATCTATGCTTTGACCAAGCGTTTAAATCATATATAGTATAATTCAATTGTCATATATAGTGTAAATCAGGCATACATTTGTCTAAAACGATGGCTGGATTTTGTCTAATTATTGTTCTTTGCGTAGTCTCTTCTGTGTCCACTGGTGTTAAACACCTAGTTTGTTTTTAGTAGTGTGGCACGATTATTACTGATATTATGAAATTGCCTGGCCTGTTACAAAAATTGGTATGATTGTTTAAGCCACAACCCCATGGCCACTATATTCTGCAGACCATAATGATTTATCAGGTTATGATGCAAAAATTGAAATCATCTTTGCATCGTATTCCGCACGGAAATGTAACAGCTTTGGAAGGGCAAAGTTGAAAAGCTGAAAATGATTAAAAAAGCGGATCGCGAAGCAGGCGCTAAAATTCTAAAGAAAGCTAGGACGCAAATTGTCGCAAATTGGAAGGAGGAGGTTCATAGTTCGATAATTATGTTGTAGTACTAAGCCCCTCATTACATCTACATGTCTCCTTTCTTCTCAATGTAGGGAAGGTCAGAACAAACTGGCACCGACACGACTATAGTGACCCACTGGCGGACGACAAAAAAGTTCAAGCAGGAACGCACGTCTTCATTCAAGAGCTTAAGAATCGACCATTTCGCAGGTAGGCCGTTGACAATTCATGCGGACCAACTGCCTGATTAATGAGTGCTTTGTAGAATCATCAAAACTACGTAGAGACGACGATTGCAAATCAATGGCAGAAAAATCACTTTGTCAATCATTCGAGTTGACTACCTTCGTTCCATTCCAAGGAAGTAACAACGTTTTTGTTCATGATCAAGTACAAGTCCTTTCAACGAGTGTTAGAAGAACAACAACGTAGCTTAAGAAAGCCACCATAAAACATTGTAACTGCAGTGTTGACATGTCAGTATTTTTAGCCTTTTTCGAGGCTGACCATCAGCCAATATCTGATATCCGACATGTCAGCCGACACCAGTTCTAAAAGTTACGTAATGCTGTTTTTATGCGTGTATCCGTGGCGAAAACGCTCGTCTGTCGTATTGTGAGCCAGCGGGACAGTAACACTCGACGCAAGTGTCGGCTGCGGATAAGAGGCAAATTCTGGCCACGTGAATTCTGAATGGGGACAACTGCACATTGTGTATATAATCGTCGACAACTGGCTTTGCCATCATCACGCAGCTTTACGCGACCATTGAGTTATCGTCGCCCTCCGTCATATTGCATGTGTGTATGCAATTCGCCAGTTAATTTTCCTTCAAGGAAAATTCTTCAAGAGATAACTTTTCGATGTTGCATAATATTCTTACCATGTCTGTCGTTTCAGTGGGCTGGATGTCACAACATGTTTGTCGGCCAGCGAACTCACACTGGCCTACCTGGAAAAGACGTCGTTTATGAACCCGCTGCTGATCGCTGATAAAGAAGGCCTGGGCTTGATGCTGCCCCCATCCGACCTGTCGGTTGGTGATGTGGTCGACTTCATTGGGCCAGACTATCTCGTTGACGTAATCGACGTCCTCAAGCAAGAGTCCATCAAGATGACACTCGCTGAATTCGCCGACTATTACACATCGTACAATAGAACAAAGGTCTTTAACGTCGTCTCTTTGGAGTTTAGCGACACCAGGTATGAGCCGTAGAGCCGGCTTCAACTTAAAACGAGATGATACCCATGCATATTGGGGACTACAAGTTATGTCAATTTAGAAAAGATGCGTCATTTTTTATGCCACTCAACTAGGCTAATTGTATTCGTCAATAGAGAAATAGTACAGATTCGACTAAACAGTTAGACAATCAGGTCTGATGACCATCAGGCCTGAAAGATAACACTATTAGATTACATTAATCTTCAATTCCGCATCGACGTTTCAGCTTTTACTACAAGCGTCACCTCATCAATATAGGCTCTCGCTTCTCTCTGAAATTCGTCGACAATTCGAAAAACAATGTAGCAATCTGGTGATTTATTCCATGATGGCCAACCCTAACTAAATTCAAATACATCCATTACCAATCGTATTGTGCTCTTATCAAAAGTATTACGTGTAAAAAAGTACCTTGTTTCTGTGGCGCCTAAGAATCCTGTATAGGGCCATAGATTATGAATACAATAAAACGCTGAAATTGTTGCTTTTGTATGTGGAAATTCCGAGCCGATTTGAGTTACCGTTGAGTTGAGAAAGTGAGTGCCGAATAAACAGAGGTCCATACACTAATTTTTTTACCAAAAAAATAGCAGTAAGGCAGTAAGGTATTTGCCTGACGACGGTATTTGATTGATGTTTTTTCGAACGCAGAAATGAATCGCGTGCACTATCCGATAGAAAACTCTGTGAAAAAATGTGCATTTTTTTATTGCAGACTTTCTGACTTCGTACGTCCCCCGTCGCTTGTATCCCAGATTAGCTGGGTGGAACAATGTTGGCCTCGGTCGTTAGCTTCAGTGGGTGACCACCGACGACCTGCCGTTATGAAATACTGTCTTATGGGGACAGAGAACAGCTATACAGACTTCCATATCGACTTCGGGGGCAGCTCTGTGTGGTACCACGTGCTTCGGGTGAGCAATTGTCGATCTCGCTTTAGAGCATATCACTTCTATCCATATTATGTCTAACCGCTATTTCAGATACAGTCCCGCTGCTCGCGCAACGTTTCATTTATAGTTTATTAGGTGTACAAGGAATGCAAATTGGACCCCAACATATACGTAAAATGCAAAATTGATGCATTTGACGTAAAAATATTCTTGACGGGAAACTTAAAGGATACTCGCACGGCAAACGATTTTAGTAAGGCGGTTTGCATGGTAAGACAATTTTCGTTCTTATTACTGCACTAACCACAATCGATGCGCGTGTGAGTGTGCGCGTATGTGCGTAAGTGTACGTGTACGTATAATTGTGTAAAATTATTAGGGTAGAAACTTGAAAAGTGAGGTTGAAAATGCGCTGGGTAAAGCAAAGTGAATTAGCAACGCAAGCACGTATGATATGCGGTACTCTGTTATTTTGGTAAATAGAAAGCTAGTTAGAAAGTCAGTTAACTGGATCTCTCTTACAAGGCAAGGTTTATTTTATATTAAAAGCTTTATATAAAAATATATATATGCATATATTTTTT
>MNPL01023378.1:38326-51147 GCA_002081605.1 Tropilaelaps mercedesae
TTGAGCTAATCTAGAGGTTTATTTATCAACATAGCCGCTAAATGCCGACAAGACAATACCTAGAGCAGCTACTAATAGATAAACAAAGATGAAGGATCTTTGAAATTTGATGGAGTGTTTCAAACAATCGCTAATTATGATATTTTATTGCTCTTTTAGCTTACGTTTTACTATTTCATCCGGTATATAAGTTGTGTCGATTATAATTATTTTTAATAGGTATATTTCCATGTGAGTCTTTCAATGAGTGTATGGTGGAATTGTGTATAAAATAGTTCACTAGGATTAGCTTCCAAATAAGATTCATGCAGACAAAAATGTGCGAAGAAAATTTCTTCTGTAAAGAAACGCGTTTGATTTTTATGCGTGCTTGATAAAAAAAAAATAAAAATACTTTTCAGGGGTTGCGTTTCAGGGATTCTGAATTACAAGTTTTAACGTGGATCATCTTTGGCATAAAATCGCGATAAGTAAACGGTTTCCAATAGGCTATGCATCATAAACGTTTCATACACATTCTTACTCATTTTTAACTACTCTTTTTAGACTAACTTGAATAAAATATTTCTTGTTCATTCCTATATTTTTCAAAAATTGTTGTAACAATAATATATTAAAAACAACTACAAGGTACAAACATTATGTGCCAAATAAAATGATAGAACTTTCTAGAACAGAAAGTGATAAAATCTCAACCGCATCTGATTTGATGAGATGAGTTTTTAGCGATTATGTAACTAAGCCGCAACAGTCGTATTCGAGGAACATCTGCGAGCATTACGAATGATTTGGGTGTTTTTGAAAAAATTATAAAATTCGAAGTGATGTCATCAAAATGCTAAGTGACTGAAGTGTTGTGTGAAGAGCGTTTTTTAGCTTACGGATGTTAGTTTCGATACTATCACAAAAAATCACATTTTAACAGATTACCACGCAAGCTATTTTATTGTACAAGAGAAACTACAGTCGGCTTCAATAGGTGGTAGGAATTAAGCCATGGGCTAAAAGGTGACCCAGCTCTGTGATCTGCATGGTTGTCATTGATGTTCACTAAGCTATGTATAGAAAATCACCTACGAATGTACCACTAGCCTGAAAGCCATTAAAATTTGCTCTAAGTAAGCATATTATCCACAGCCATCGTTGGTTTTCTGAAAAAAGCCAATTTGAAAAATCGACGTTTACATACGTCGATTTTTCGATATATATTCGATAGGCGATGGCTGTAAAAGTATATCTACTCTACAATCCTTAGGTTACATATCCAAATAAAGCGTAAACTGTACTTCAATCCACTGTCCGCTGCGTATGCACCATCTCTACAAATGAAATTGACGTCATGTCAACCGGCGCTCATCAACTGCCTGAGCCATAAGTCAAATTGGTGACTATGTCACAGTTCAACATGAGATCGGAATGGTGGCGAAAACATTTAGGCGCATATTTCAACACCGCAAAACTCAGACGCCAATACGCACAGTTATATATTGACAAGCAGCTGGCTAAACATCTGCGCTGAGCTCGTCGACATTCTGTGGTTCGAAATGGTCTCGTTGTCATCATTTGAGATATACTTATTTATATATTCTTATTTATATATTCACCTGAGAGCTTAAGAATTATGAAAGAAGCAGTGAAAAAAGTGCTCCCAGTGGTGATCTCGGTCACTAAAGAGTCTTCTATAAGCTTCTATAAGCTAAACAGCTTCTATAAGCTGAAAATAGAACCATGGCTTTAGTGAATCTAAAGGCCATTTGTGTCTGCAAGTTTTCGTTCTAATGAGCGCCAGAACTGTGCTTTTTAGCCCATCACGACATGGTGCTACTACACGTAGCAGGACTAATGGTGTTGAAGAAATAAATTTATTATTCTACACTAGACTAGGTGCTAACCTAAGGGCTTAATGGGGAGAAGTTAAATGTGCCTGCCCCGTAGAGCGTATTGACGCCACGGGCTACTCGGTCGGGTAGGAATACATTGACGAAAGTGTTTGATGAGATTTTCCAGTCCATATATAAAATCCTCATCGGCCCTCTTCAACTCGTGAACATGGGCAAAATCGATCATTTTGGCCAAGGCACGGCAACGCTTTGCCTCGTAGACAATGAGCACGGAGCTCCCGAAGAAGGAAAACCGCTTCTGACCCAAGAACCATCTGTGTATCCGTTCGAGATCATCGATGATGAGTTGGGTGCACTCGGGGTTCGTCGACATGAACCTCTTTACGCCCTGGTCGATATTGTGCTCAGTGAGAAGAGCACAGTATTCATTGCCAATTCTTTCCGGCTTATCCCCGACGTAGATCCGCATGCCGAGAATCTGGTAACCAGTTTTCTTAGCGGGCAAATACTTACTCTCTCGCTCGCGGACTTTCTCTAAGGTTGCGCCTGGAGCGTCGTATGTGATGCAGCCGATTTTTATATCACTAATGCACGGTAACTCAAAGCTTCGCGTCAGGTCTACAAGTTTGATGTAGGGCACGCAAAGCCCATCCTGTCCCTGAGCAAAGGTCTGCAAATTGAATTGCCCGAGGTACGCTGGTGTGATGTGAACAAGCTCGTGCACCACTGGATCCTCACATGCTTCACGATTGACGTTTATATCAACGTGGCAAGTTTTGTGATGGTCGCTTATCATCACGTAGAAATCGTACTCGCACATAGAGCGCCCATCACCCGGTGCCATAGGTTTCAGTATAGACCCATCGACATGAAGCAAAAGTCCGAGTTTTGTTTTACCTCGTCCTTGGCGATGGCCAGCGACTTGATGGAATAGCAGAAGGGTATCGTCAATCAGCGGGACCTCCTCATCTCTCGTAGCAACTCCCGTAGACGTGGAAAGTCCTGTGGAAGTGTCTGTGCTCTCTGATGCGAACTTCCTCTTACGCTTGTCCATGCTTCGTTGTCGAAGCCGCACTGTTGATCTAGTAAGAGGGGAACTAGTTCACGTTCGAGATGCTAAGTTGAAAATGACTACTGCAGTCAACATAAAAATTCATAAGTCTTAAAGAACATAGAAATCACCGCATTACTCATTGGAACCCATAAGTGCCTGTCCGTACGTCCCGTTGAATAAGCGGGCTTAGCTGTTTCGAGCATGGAGCACTAAGGCACGGCGGAAAACGAAACTTCCAAGTTAAAAGATCTTAATAACGCATTGTAGAATTGAACAAACGTCTGGGGACGTTTGGGGACGCTAAAAGGACAACCTTAACGGTCTTTCTGCTCGTGAATACAAAAAGTGCGCGGTTGCAACACAGCGTTGATGAAACCGAATTCAGAAGATCTTGCCTAGTATTAAACGCATTAATATGCACGATAATATCAGAACCTCATCATTTTAATGTTCATTACGGATACAAACCTGCAGTCTGTTAAGAGCTGTAACATTGGTGACTTTGGAGGAAATAAGTTATTTTGTACGTTCGACGTAGCCCTAGCGCAATATCTTGCTCACCTGAAGACATTGGCTGAATTGTCGTCACTTCAATCCACGTGGTCATGTGTCGAATTACGTTTTGGTATGAACACACAAATGTCAGGCAACAACAATCATGCCACAATTCTGGTCTGGATTGACCACTGCCATGGAACTAATGCTGTGTAATTGTAAACAGAATTGTAGAAACGCTTCTTCTACGCTTAACTCTTTAAATAGTTAGGCTTGCTTTAAAAGAACGCAAGAACAGTTCCTTTAAACAGAGAGTGCCGAAATGGTTACTACAAATAAACTGTAAGTTTGCTTTATTTACAGTGAATAGGAAGCACTTGTTACTACACAAGTTATATTGCGTTAGCAGAGATGCCACCACAATTCATTGTCTGTTCAGTTAGCGTTATCCAAATTCTAAATCTTTACTTAAAATACACGTCTCATAATTGCGCTTCGGGGAAAGAACTTCTAAACGATAAGGATGCAGAACCCTGAAGTCTATAGTGCACTTTTCAGCGTCAAAAGAAGGTGACAAGGATGAAAAGATGTTAATCTTTTGTGGTCACTTGTGGTGCTTCCTCTGGGGAACTCAGTCTACAAATAGTTTTTACAGGGCAGGCGAAGAGCTATTCTAGAGCTGGTAATTATCTCGTCGATTGCCAATGTGACAACAGGACTTCTCCATCTACAAGAATTTATATTCAAACAAGAGAACAGTCCCAATCGCGGTATTTCTGAATTTCATTCGTGGCTTAGGTGCTGTTCGGTAGGCATGATCTACTCAACAATACAACTATACCAAGAATTTGGAGGTTGATGGAATCCAAAAACATGTGAAATACGAAAGGAACAAAGATGCAAAAAGCAATTTGAAAATTGGGTGAAATTCTAATCACGCGAAAATACACTCATTGGTTTACATGGCTGTTTAGTAAACTTCATATTTTGTCGTAAAATCCATAAGTGATTGTCCACGCAATTTGTCAGGTGCGACATGAAAGCAATGGTATAATGTCTATCCCGCGTCTAACCCGCCTGACTCACTCTCGTGTCATGCCGCTTCAAAATCATGTCGATTCACCGGTTCATCTCATCATGTAAAGAGAGACGGAACGTTAAAGTGGACAGGGTTGTCGTGTGCATTTTGTTCACAGGCTTCGGTACAATCATATTTTTGCTTGCTGCAGGCACCCGAGTACAGTTATATTGCCGAAGTGGAGTCCTACAATTTTATGAAAAACTATGCCGTATGATAATATGCAGTAAAAAAATAACCGGTTCCCTTGTTAGAGCGAGCTCGAGGTCGAGGCAAGTGAACTGATTCTAATTCTGTCAGAGCCGCGCCGGTACAAGCGGTATGAGATTGGTGGGTTATTCTTTCTCTTTCATGCCCAACGAATGGACGCTTGCCTGTTCTGTTATACGCGCCATTGGCACCGCGAATTCCCACATGACCGCATGCAGGAAGTACATGCTGAAATTCTATATCCATTCTCTATTGACTATCAACTACTGACTAGTACTAATTGCGTGCCAAAGCAACGATCTTAATCCCTCTTGTTCTAGATTTTCGAATAAAACTGCATTTAATGCGTTGTTTGCAGGGCGAAAAAGTATTCTACCTAATTCGTCCCACGGAGGAGAATCTGATTAAATACGAACGCTGGATGGCCGCAGTGGACCAAAGCGAAATATTTCTAGCTGACGAGGTTGACGCATGCTTTCGTCTAGCGCTTCGAGCTGGCGAGACCCTCTTCATCCCTACGGGCTGGATTCATGCGGTACTAACAACGACGGACTCTATGGTCTTTGGTGGCAATTTTCTTCACTCGTACAACATTGGTCTTCAGTTGAGGTAAAAGCTAGTTTCGTTCTGGTACAGCCAATGCTTCGTAAACTTGCGCCCAGCGGTGCTGAGCGATTCCTACCGTATAAATTACGGTAAATATTCGAGTAGAGAGCCGTCTAGAGAGATCTTTTATCGGGGAACATCGATCCATTTTCTGTGCATCGACGTTATTTGTTCAACTATCAGTTGACGGAATTTAATGAACCAATTCGTTTGTGTATTTCTGTTTGCTGCCTGCTGTCGTCGTTTGACTCATATGTTTATAACGCTATAGCGTATATGAGATGGAGCAACGCCTAAACTGTCCCTCGAAGTTCATGTTTCCGTCGTTCGAGACGACAAACTGGTTCGCAGCGAGTCGCGTTGTTGCACAGCTGCGCCTGAGTGTCCGGCCAGCCCCGTTTCTTGTCAATGGCGCGAAGGCTCTTCTAGGCGAACTGCGCCGCTGGGCAGGCGAAGCCCAGCAGCCGGGCGGGCAGAGTCGTGCTGAGGGAATTCCGGCTCAGATTAACGTTCCAGCTGTAATCAAGGTAAACCTAAATACAGACATTTACAAAGAATCGCTAAATGACGTTGCAGTCTCAGTGAAGTAATCCTGTACTCTTCGATATGGTGTCTCTGAAGTTCCTCATATTGGCACGACCTTATCAGAGATTAGACAATTTTTTTTGCAAGCTGGAATGAGCCGTCATCATAACCACCAGGTTAAACTGCAAGGTAAAGCACTGGTTGTCAAGGGGAAGACTAATCGTTGGCTGACACTCAGCGAAATTGCGTGCTGCATCTGCAACTCGATTACGAGTCTCAGAAAGCGGTATCATGCTAGAGTGTACACCTTCGACACTGAACTTTACTGCCGAAAATATGCATGGTCCACTCCTCCCTGTATGATATTAGATCCAGAACATAACGCCTACAAAGAAAAAATTCTCACTGTGATATCATCGACTAGAAAATGCGCAACCTGCAACTTGTCCTATCGTTCGTGCTATTTTAGGAGCTGGCAAAGGAAGTGAAAAACTCGGAGAGAAAGTGGGGCAAGAAAAAAGTCCGTAAGGAACTTTCTGGAGGAACTGGCTTGCACTCGCCACAGTCTCAGGCACTTCGCGTCAAGCTAAAAAGTCTCGCTGCAGTCGACACCGGGTACGTATACATGTCTCCAATCCTTATGACCTTCAAAGGATCGTTTTTCTTGCAAATACGAAGCATACCTTTAGAAAGCTAAATAGCTATTTTACAAGGATCCTCCTTGATCCTTTGTTGTGTACCTAATAAGGGCGCCGTGGGAGGTGGCAAACAGTAGCTGACTAATGGAGGTTATAAAGCAAATCGGCTGTTGGCAATTTCGCTATATTATCTAACAAGTCTTGAATAGACGGGAAAATATGATCGAATTATGCAATATAATATCACTATAGTGTCATTGAAGAAATTGTTTCACGCAGGCAAACACAACAGTGTTGTTGAGGAGATGCGTAAATGACGCTTCCGCAATCTAGGAAAGCCTGTTCAATAAGGTGCCACTGTACCAATGGCACGCTTATACACTGATAGACGAAGTAATATTCAAAATTCAGACGATTCGCATCATGAATGTTAGCTTGCTTAGATAAGCACCGCAGTGTACAATGACGACGCTATCAAACATTAGTTTTTACGTTTTAGTTTCGACTGTGATATCTCTTTATTGTCGCAAGTTCGACATGCTTTCTCAATCGACAATGCCATTATCCAATAAGCCTCAGTGCTATAGCGGTTTTCCCGTTCTATCTCCCGCAACAACCCAGTATTGCGATATGTCTCATAGGCGTCACCAATATTCGCCTATACCCAACCTTATCAATCTATCTTTCTACAACCTTCTGCGTTGTTTGATCCTCGAACATTTTTTTGTCTACGATGCCAATGACAATCAACAGAAGTCTCGCTACTGCTACTGCTACCTCTAGTTGAAAGGTTTTTGTAATGACTTTAGGGCGTTATTGGGAACAAAGGGTCGTCTCGCGTTCCCCTTTACCCAATATTAGTACACATTTTCCTTCTATTCGCTTTCCTACCCGGTCTACTTTTTATGCGTCTCGTACATCGCTTGCCGTAGCCTCTCGGCAGCTTTTCCTGCCCGCCCGCCCCTGACACGGGTCGTTTTTCTTCGCCAATTACTATTTTTTCATTTCATTCTCTTCATTTATCATTGGCGTCCTCATCTGGAACGCAAGAAAAGTCAACATCCGTCCGAATACATACGAATTCCGACAACGGCGTATCCCTCTCTCATACGGGTTTTCGTTTATTAACACAATGAGACTTTGTCCTTTTTCGTCAGCTATCACATAATTATTAACCTGACTGCCTATCTTCAGTATTAGTATCATGAATACCATATTCACTGTAATGATGACGGTTTATAGCAATATCAGTGTATCGTACCGATTCATTTTATCATTAAGTAATATGCAAGCAAACTACAGTTATAACGAGCATAAAACCAAGGATGCTTCCATGTCATTAGCGACTACAGCACTGAACGATTGTCCCAGCCCAGCGCATCCATCGTAAGCGCCTACTGTCTCCACTCGGCGGTCGTCGGTTATTTTAACGTTTGCACGCTCTCACACGATAACTTACAAACCCACCATTCTCGTTCACCACAGTACAATTAACTATCGATGCCATCGTATCGCAAGTAACAGCTACAGAACAACTCAAAAATAAATAGTGTCTTCTTGTCTCGTTTATTTGCCCAAAAGTCTACGTACATACATACATATAGTCGTTCACTGAAACAGCTTAACACAGCGCGAGCGTGAGCGCAGTTCTACGTGCGTTCTTTGTCGTATTCATGTAGTTACTGGAACAAAGGATGTTTAGCAGAGAGCGCGACGTACTCCTCCGCATAAGAAAGCAAACTAGAAACGAGTACGATGGTTGTCATGCAGACAGAACATCGTTGTGGATCACTGATCCTCTATCACCTGGTCCTTTGTGAAACTGCAATGGTGATACACGAGATGACACGTGTACAAAACAGGGTCTTGCTCGAAATTTCGAAATCAGTGAACCGTTGCTTGGGCACGGGGTCGATGGGTCTAAGCCTAGAACGGAATCCACTTTACACCCATCTCCTTCCGAAGCACGAGCGCAATGCGTGGAAACAAATGCTAAAAACTTGTCATTGTAATTATCATAGATAATAATCATACTAAATAATCACACTATTGGGTGTAATTTTCTCAAAAAATTCATCAATATGCAAGACGTTAAATCATTATAATAGATTAGGGACAAGTGACGCGTGAAGCCCGAATTTTCCCGAGGAGTTCGCGTACAAAATAAGTTTCAATTGTTAAAAGTTCTATGATCTCGCCTTTCCGTCTTCGACTTTATATTTTTGCTAGAAAAAGCTCTGTTCTCACATCATGGATACGGGGGGACGATGGTCGGGGCTAGTTCAGAGTATTGCTATACAAAATTATGTTAGCCGTATAGCTTCTTTGCCGTCTTCGCCTTCCTATGAATGCGCTAACAGCAGCAACAGTACTGATAGAGCGCACTTATGGGTTTCTTCCTGTATGTTATAATCGTATAGTAAATGCGCACTAGACGTCGACGCGCGCTCTATGCGTGTCTACTATGAAGCTTACTACTAGCATTAGCACTAAGATTGGGTAATGCTTGCGGTCATTTGTGTGTCGCCACCACTCATAGGTTCACGACTATGGGGTTAGATGTATCGTTATAACCCATAGTTATTCACAGTTATCTTCGTTTCCAACTCGTTTTACATAGCCATGCCACCAACGGGTAGCTAATTCATCTCATTATCACGGTCGTTATTCGGTGTAACATTGCTATTAACAAAGGCATGTACCATCCATCCAGGCGCTGACGCAGCCGCTGCTGGCGCCCACGAGCTGATACTCATTTAAATCATCACGCTCTGCCGTCAGCGTCCGTGAGGGACGATCGAGTGCCGACGGCATACGAATATCCGACGAAGAAAGATGCGAATCTCGTCCTAGTCCGACTTGAAAGTAATGGAGGCAATATTAAGTCTACGACTGCATCCACTCCAGTTCCAACTCGGACACGCCATTTTTAGGCGATGAACTCGGATTTTACTACTCAGCTAATTTGGGCGGGCCTCGAATGTCTGTTCAAGACAACGTCGTCATATTTCTCAACAATAGAAATCGCACACAACGAAGACTTGTTTTTCTCTCAGCTCGGACTAATCAAGAGCGCTCTGGCCTGTCTCAGCCACTAACGCAGTGTGAATTCACGACCAGCTGGATCACTTTTACATGATTATTGTTTCTACAATCCGTCCGGGCGCGTTCATACAGATGTACAACTCAATCACATACCGCTCATACACTGCACACATACACACAAATATGTTCACCACTCCTCACAAATGAGCAGTCACTTAGGCACAAATGAGCTGCTTCGAACTTCTTTCGGCTTTCGTCGCAGAGAACCCGAAGGGTGTACAGCGACTCCTGTTGCGTCACAAACACATGTGCTATTGGCATTCTTTGGGGGACAGTTCAATTTGTCAGCGCGTGTGACGCACTCACGAATTGAATGCGTGAAAAGCGTGTTCGTACGAAGCCGAAGAGACATCTCCGTGTTATTTTCGTAGCCGCGCCACCAGACTTGCGGCCCAAAACTCTGACACTTGACAGCTCCCGATGTCTAATCGACAAAAACCTAACCATTACAAGGTTAGGTTGTTGTCTGATTAGTGATAAGCGAACTTCTCAAGCAGGCGATTTTCGACAGCACATGTAGTCGGTCATGTAGGCCCTACGGCGTTACGAGCTAAGCCGGACGTCGCGCTCACAGACCGCGAGCCAGTGAAACTTTTACACTTCTGGATCGGCCGTTGGATCTGCTAAGTTACGAAGTGCTGTCTGAACGCAATCGTCGGCGCAGGGAAGAACTAAGCGAGTTCGCTATTCGTCAAGTACACCATCGTCGTACGAAGTGGCTGAACCGCTTGTCGGCGTAACGGGCTGCGTACCATTGGGTGCGGCTGTACTGTCCCTGAAGATGTTGAGCTGTATGCCCTGCTGTGAAAGGGCGTCCTTCAAAATTTGAATATCCTGAACGGCCGACTCGTACTTGGCGCGCAGGTCCGTTACTTCCGTTTGCAGTCGTTCGTTTTCCTGATCACGCAAAGAAACGCCAAATGTTTTTAGTGTTAGCATGCACTGCACATGTGCAACGTACCTAACAGGTATTTATCGTCCACTTAACTCTTGCCCGGTATTTCGGCCAAATCTGCTCTTGCACTCACTTAAACCATCGAAGTTGAACGTCGGTAGTATGTGCGTGACTGAATGACCAGACTACACAAGACTAATTACGTTTGTTCAAAAAAGAAAGATCAAGCACAACCCGCCAATCTTTGATGTAACTGACGCTGCGGCTCAGCGGCAATACCCAGCCTGCCTGCTGGCCAATACAGGACCACGTACCTTAGCTAGTTGCTGGCTTTTTTCAGCCTTCTCCTTGAGTTCGCCAATGTAATCACACGCTTTACTGAGGATGATGCCCTTTGACTGCAATGACTGCGTCTTGTTTGCACCTTGCTGGCTCTCCGGGCTCAAGTTGCAGTCGGGGATAATGCGGCTGAGCCGCAATATCCACAGGTTGATTTTGTCCCTTCGTCGCCGCTCAACTTCATTATGTGTAGCTCTCCGGCGTTCATCACGCGCCACTAACATCGACACACAAAAGCATTGCTAAGCGTCGGTCATTCTTTCGTCACCAGTTACTCTACACGAATTGTCACTAATTGTTATCGTATACATTCTCATTACAATCCTGGTGGAATCAGTCTCCTGGAGGGGAATTCAGCAAATTCTACATGGACGTACGCTGCGAACATGGAACGCACGAAAGAAACGAAGAAAACAAACTCTTAGGAAGCACTCGAGCAGAATAACTGATCTTCGCCTAATCTAGGTGCATGTAGTCATACATTCACTTTGTGAGCATAAAATTTTACTGTCCGTCAACACGTACGTGTGCGGAGTAAGCGGTGTGAATTTAGACGAAAAGTAGAATTCTACAAATGATATGGCTCTGCAAGGAATTTTCCTTGCCAAAAACGAACAACAGATTTCATTGATATGGCATCCAGCCAGCCAACATCACGGGTAGTCGTGGCCATGAATTCATCCACTACAACAAAAGGTGACCTTTCCTGATGAACACCAACGACGCATCAAAACGAGGCTTACACTAATGTCAACACAACTTTAGGTGATACTATTCGTGTTTAGGCTTTGCGCCATAGCATGCTTTTATTGCAAAAAGAAAAAATGACCCATACTGTTGGGATTCGACTTCGGAACTTTTTCTGTTCAAACTTTCATTTTTCGGTTTTGCAGTCGAACAGATTCAAACGCCCATGAAAGACATATCTATGTGCGCGTGAACGCGCATTGGTGAACTAGAATCGACGGGAGGAAAACCACAATCAGGCTCACGTAAGATCAGCACTAAAGACTTTCATGAGGCATGTCCCCGACGAGCATTGTCACAGCTGACAAAGAAGCCAACAATTAAAACGAACAATATTGCCGGGTCCAGTACATGGATAAAGCTTGTGATGTAAAATACGATTCTCGCACAAAATTACGATGAAATTTCCGTGGATCACGTTGCCTACCGATCGCACTGCTGTTGGCACGTGCCTTGTAATCTCTGGCCAGGTTCTGCTTGTCTCTCTCTAACCCTCTCTTGCGCTCTCTGGTCTCATTGTTAATCGGTAAAATAAAAATGAATGCGCGATGCTATCGTGGCTAGCTCTATGTACCTGTTTTAGTGATCCGCGGCGTTGAGGTCGTTGATGATGTGAAGGCTGCCGGTGCGTTCTTTGAGGGCATAATAGCACGCTGCGAAGCAGCCTAGTAGTAGCCAAAAAAAGTGGACTGATTAAATTGACGAAAAAACCTAGAATTTTAAACACGTATTCGTCATATTAGGTTCGCAAACCTACTCAGCGGATTGCGTTTTAGATTATGTATTGGCTGTATTAACTATGCAGATTCAACGATTTTGTTTCAACGAGTACTATGAACTGTAGCGACAATAGTATTACATCCAAGCAGAAAAAGTGCCAAGCACCTTCACGTTTAAAATATCTTTTTGGTACTTGGACTTGGTTCACATGTTTAATTGATGAGCTGCATCGTAGCTATTGTTTCTCATGGACCAAGTCTGAAAATCTTGCAAATACATTGAAAACCAAATTTATAAAATATAGCGAAGAAACTCAAAAGAAAATTTTTCGCTGAATACTAAATTCTACTACATCCTTAATAAGGAACCTGATTAATATATATATATATATATATATATATATATATACGTCCGGTAGTGCAGTCAAACAACCGCCAAGAGGTAAAGGGTATAGTACATGCCCTCTGTAAACTAAGATCGAGTCTAATCGTCCACACCATTGAAAAAACATTCAAAGGGTCGTCTCAGGGACCAAATATCACAGAGTCATGCCAATTGTTCCCTTACC
>MNPL01023379.1:0-18720 GCA_002081605.1 Tropilaelaps mercedesae
TATATATATATATATATATATATATATATATATCCAAGAAGGATACGTTGACATTTGGATAAAAAAAAAATTGAATTATCATTACTGAACAATGACATTTTTTTCGCAGAAAGGATGAAATACATGCACAAAGACTGACTAGAATCCAGGTTATTGGTTCAGACCGACCGCTTTCTGCTGAAATGATCCCCTGCGATCAAGAGCGAAATTTTAATTTTAGCTACGTCCGGTGGAGGGTTTTCACAAAGAAAAGACGACCAGATGCATCGCGTACGTCACCATAGATGATTTAATATCGCTTACGGCTATCCGCTCGTAAACGAATTTTCCACTAGATTAAGCGTTTGTGCAAGGGGTCCTTTTTCATTTGAATGCGTCTCCCTAATTTTCGCGCACGTTGGCCTTCCGCTCACAGCGCGTTGACGTCCACAAGGGCTGCTATAATACAGAACCGTGACTCGGACATGCACTTTCTTCTTTTTCATATCATATTTGAATACCGAGCGCACCCCGTTAAGTTTCGGACGATACCCAGGACGATTAGAAATACACTTCGGCTGGTTCACGATAGAGGCTATAAGCATTTTTCCAAAATGGCGTAACAATTATTGGATCATGTGAGCATTATTTCGACAGCCAGCACATATGCATACACTACTGACCAATGTTCTGTGCTTTTAATAATCGTTCGCTATTAGGCCGATAGCTTTAAGAGCCGACTGGCCCGTCGCAGAATTTCGCAGCATTTGAAAACACCTTTTGAATGAGGAGTACGCGCTGACGCGGGTGATAACCATGGTTGTGTTCAAAACGCTGAGACAGCGAACAAGTTCCCGCGGGCTCAAGAACGTCCGAGTCAGCATAGGACCCTTTAATGACATGCCGGCAATTCGCTCTGCAGTCTTCGTTAACCAACTCTAGCACACAATATATTTCAAATTGTTCTCAGTCTCGGCTGACGTGCCGGAACAGACCAATCAGCACTTGTCTAGTTGAGCAGTTTTGGTCCAAGATGGAGATTTAGGGCCATCGTAAGTCTAGAATTTAAGTCACCGATTTTTTGACGGCTCCTTAACTGCAAGGGCTCCACTAAAAGAAGTAATTAAACAATTGAGCCAAATTGTACACAGTGTTAATGTCACGTCAATTACGGAAAAATTTATCCAAAATTTTAGTCCTTCCGGTTTCTGCTCAGAATACGTATTCAGGGTCTCTTTGACGTATTCTGAGTTTCCCTAACTCCCAAGGTACTGCAATGGGCAAGCGTATCTTCCGCGTTGGTGATCTCATTCAATTTAGGGTTAGTGTAACTTCAGCAAACTTATGAGGTTATGACGTCCAAGGCATGCGATAGTCATAAAAACTAACTGGAGGCAGTTAACGTTAGGTCATAGCAACAACAACGCTTCAGTGTTCCTCTAACTGCATTTGCTAGCTATATCATGTCTCAGGTTGACGAATTCCCTTAGAAGAGAATCGGGTTTAGTAAATGTCGTTTCTGTAGACACCTAAACATTGATTTCCTCTAGTTTTTATCCACCCGCAGTCGGAAGAAATCAGTGAAGGTCCGTGATGACTGCAGCCTTTAGGGCTTCAGTCGAACGAATAGGTCAGGCGCAAATGGGGAACAGAAGGCGGAAGCCCCTGCTGCGCGCACGAAAAGACAATTGTTCGCATCCTATCTAATGGAGCCTTCCGTGCAATTAACATTTAGAGCCGTCCTGAAACAAGACCTGTTACTTATAGAGAGTGAGCATTTGCACATCCCATCGCATTACAGGAAGGAGTTGATCCTGTCGGGGACGCACACGTCTGTTGCCCTCGCCACGTCCACGTTCATAGAACGTGTTGTTATTTGGATGACTCCTGAACATCAGAGGTGCACGGAGCCTATCACTTGCTAATAACCTTGGCTCAGGTGGGTGAAGAGACCCTCAGACGTGGTATCTGGGCGGGGATGGTTGACTAACCTTGTACGACACAAGCATAACGACTTTTCGACATGCTCTTAAAAAGCTAATCCGCTCCCAAGTGTTGTCTGTGCAACTTGTTTGTGCAATGAAATAAAATAATTTTTATTTCGGTTGACACATTACTAATTGATAATAGCAGAGCTTTTCTGCATAAAGCAGCGTTTCGCAGTTGCCGACGCACGAAAAGGTTGGAAACATTCTTCAAAAATATGTAATAGTTCAAACACTTAACAGTCATTTGTGGTAAAGTCAAGTTCAATTGTTTTGTCTTGTCGAAAAGTTGACGTCATCTCATATTGCTTGGTGTATGTATCGATAAAATTCCTCCTGACAACTACTTCAATTACTCACGGCTATTCTTCGAAGACAGAACAAGTGAAATATCGCATACACGCTTGTTTGTATATAATCTAAAAATTGATGTAAAGATATAAATATTAAAACGAACAATAATTCTAAATATTTTTTTAAGGAGTGCGAACCTCATACGTGATTGGTAATATTGGAAATAGAAATCCGTCACTTGGTCAAACCGAGCTAGGAAATGAGTGCAGCTGGTGTTGCTGCAGCAAAGCTTCCCAGAATCAAGGGGCTTTGCCTTCCCCATGACCTCTAGTCTATAGCACGATGGGAAAGCCTACAACTGCTTCATAAGGTAAAAATACGATATTGTTTACGCCGGTAAACTGTCGTTGCACACTATAATAAGAGCTCAACACATTTTATGGCCACGACTTCCACAGATCAGAAATGTTAATATTTGAGGGCAGACAAACCCACCCGCTAATTTCAAATGTAAGACACTGCCAAGCCCACCCGCTAATTTCAGAGCCAAGACACTGTTAAACCCACATAGCCGTCATCAGATGTGGAGCGTACACTGTGTTCTACTGTAATATGTAACCAACATGCGTGTGCGGTCTTTCTAGTAGTACAAGTTCACGCCAATACGAGTACTCGGAGGCCTCTCGGGTGCACATAAATCTCATGGATCAGCACGAAGCCGGCTACTGTAAAATAAGGAGGAATTGCTCTAGGGCTAGCTGCCCAACGGAACTCACCGACCCCTTTTACGACCGTGCCCGGGTGGTCGGCAAAATAGGACCATAAGTTCTCAAACGGACAAGAGAACGTATTGCGTAACTTCCGTTAGTGATATGTTCGCTGTGCCACATAGTAAACCATTCTGCTCATGTATCGGCACGGGAAGATGTCTGTCTGGCACAAAGCAAAACGCGACTGCTCAGGCATCAAGGTCCAGGCTACAATGAACATAGCTTCCTTCTGTAGCCGCACAGAAAATGCGTTTTTCAAAAACGTCTGCGATAACAACTGAAATCTATCTTTTATTTATTACATGACTGGTTTCTTCAATCGACTACACTAACCTTAACCCGTCTCAAGCTTATACGCGCTCTATCATCAATGTTCTTCATTCCTATATACAAGTTCCACAGATGTTAAAATTTATATTTTTCAATAAACGCTTTTTGATACGGTCCTTTTAGGCACATACCACTCAAGCCAATCGACATCCACACGCACTTACCTCTCATAAGGGCACGTAAAATGTGTGAAACCCAAGAACAGTGCGACGCGTAAGAATGGCCAAAAGCCGTGCGTGACTGTCGGCCATGTATGGTCGGTAAAAGGTCCCAGCAAAATGCTCCTAGACTAAATTCATCGCTTGACTAAATTCTCGTGGCATGCCAGACTCGAGTGAAGTTTTCGTAGAAATACCGTAAAGTGTAAGGCTATTTTTTGCAACGGATTCGAAGTATAAGATAGTGGAACGGGCGAAGTTGTTGAGCGCTCCTGTTCTCTGGAAGAAAGACTCCGTCTGGCGGCAAAACCTCAGAAGTTCAAAAATATCTTGGAAATTTGGACTGCGATTCTTCCGTCGTGGTTTTATCCTGACGGCAAGCAGAAGCCGATCCGGCAAACTATGTGCTAACGGGTGCACGGCTAATAGTACAGGCAAGTTGCGTAAGCAAAAACTGATTCCACAAAAACTCATACAGATTGCGTACATGGAAATACATATCATCCAATTGTGCCTTTTGGCCCGTGATTCGTATCGCGGGGTCCTGGTTCTTGTATGAGAGTCCAAGAGAAAACATGTGTGGGACAAAAATGAAGAATAGTATAGGATAATAGTTCGATTTACCAATGATTTTTTTGATCAATCATAATCACGTTTCTTTTTTGAGTAGCGATGGGGTAACACGAGTCTGTCTGTACCCATATGAAAAATCATTTGATTCTGCGGGACGATAAAGCATCAGGTTAACTCTATCACGCCACATTCGCTTGTCTTTTCTTATGTGTCTTACAATGCAACACTTGAGTTTATTTCAGCCGTTAACAACCTTAACGACCCGGAATGCTAAACACTCCCTACGTTGCTGCACAGCCAGACAACCAATCGTGCGTTGTTTACGTGCGCTTCATGTTGGTAACATATGAGAAGAGGCGGAAAAAGTGCGTCGTCAAAGGACACCCTTAAACGCTTTGTCGGCATACTTATCCTATGATCATTTGCATAGTTTTTATCTTGCATCACAATTCCACAACGATATGAATTGTCAACTTATAAAATTCATAGATGAGAATAAAACGCTTCGCCTGAACCAAGCTTTTAGAGGGCCATATTTTTATAGCGCATTTCCAAGGGCTGTGAAAGATCTTCAAATGCCTATGATGTTAAAAGTACTTGTAAAATACGTTCGTATTGTGGAGTTCTTTTGATAAAAGTGTCTTTGCTTACCGCATTGCTTAACTGTCCCATTGAAAGCCGTGCTGAGCCTCTCTGAGATAGCAGTTGCCGTAATCAAAAGCATGTTATCAGGACCGACTTTTAGAGAGATTTAGAATTTATATATTCACGTATACTACGCTGCATGAACATACACAAAGCGTACGCAGTAAGGCCAGCTTGAAACAGTTTGCCCGCGAAGCAGTCATCCAGCGTTTGTCCGGGGACCTTTTTGTGTTGAAGCTTTTTGCTTCAGTCAAGCGATAGTCACTCGTCAGTCTCAGAGGATGATTGTACACGTTGTCTCCCATTTTCTAACTTATTATCTTGGCCACTCGAGACGAGAGAGGATAAAAATTGGGCCGCCTGATGAAGTTATTATATGTAAACCACGTAGCCGGTGGGTTTGCGCTGGATATCGGCTTCGCACCTAGGCAAAGACGCGAAATTTAGGCCTTAAACCAGGTACTAGGATAAGGGCGCGTAGATTTTTTAGCTCACTGTAATGTACATAGCGTATTAGGTTGTGGTATCGTACTAATAGGCTTTTGCGTCTGAGGGTGTGCCACTCTGAGTGAATATACGACAGAGTAACGAAATATAAAATCGCTATTATTTTTGATCAGAGCGAGGAGTCACCGCACAAAGAACATAGCTACAGAACTTCAAAGGAATTCATGAGATGGCCTGTGAAGAATGAGAAATTGAATAATCGGACGTCTCAATCAGAACGCTTGATGAACTTTTCGCAATTAAATTTTGAAGGCATCGCGGAACATCGCGTCTATCATCGAAGCTTATAGAAACCTACGGTAGGAAGTAACTAGACCTTTGTTCGCAAAGTCTCCCGAAAGGAGTTTTCGCAACGCTGTGTTTCAGAATAAGACTCGCTATTCTATACAATGCTGGGCTCGGTGGCTTGATGCGCTCACGTGCGCCTTGCGATCGCAGGAGACGTATAGGTGAATCCCCAGCCCTTGCACATTCATATTCAGCGGAAACGACATCTCGGACGTTAAGTATAGGCTAACGGTCAGCCCTGAAAAGAGTTCTGCCATACCTTATTATGTTAAGTTAAAGAATAACGTAATTATAGATTGGGGCGAAATCGCTCGTAAATAACTATAGAGTGGAACAGCTAACGAAGATGGTATTGCATTCAGGCCCACAGCGCTATGGGTTCTGGCCCCCCTTCAGAGTTTTTTCGCAGTTGTTTGATTGCTTTCTTTAAAAAGTCCGCGACCTCCACTTTGGGTACTGATTTAGACCAGAGTGGCAGCCAATCACCCCATTTACTCGTGGAGTATTCACGTCTTCAGTTAAACACGTGCAGTGTTTTCTACGCCGAACAGTTCCAGCTTTGAGTAACGTACTTAATGCTCGTGTGGAGCAGAGCTCAGCCTGGAAACTTCAAGTGTGTGTAGACCGATGGTGTCTGATAACTTTGAGGACTGTAGCGTGTAGTAAGTGGCACGACCTTTCTAGACGTTTACCTGTAAGCGGTCCAAGTCGCCAATACAACATTCAAATGGTGTCATCTGACAGATTAGGGTCATATCCTACCTACTTTCGGTAAAATGAAGAAAAAATGCGCTCTAAACATGATTTGCTCAAGTGGCAGTTATGTCAGGGTTAGCTCACCCAAATTATTGAAGTAATGTCCTACCGGCTACCCAACTTAGGAGTGGGGGAAACACGGGGCTTTAGTGGGTTTGTAGTCCCACACTAGTCACTGAATGGTTGCAGCGACATACTAGTGTTATCAGCATTACCCGAAACCCTCGTAAGAAAAAAAAGCTCACTCAAAATAGCGGCCCGGTCGACCATCGGCTCGCCATTTACATCGCCCCACAACGAGTGATCCATTCTCTAGACATAGGATATACATCAAGGGCCATGTAAACGGCGAGCGTCGACCTTTCACAGTGTATCGCCACAAAGACCAATTGAAACAAATTGGGTTACTATGCAGATTTCGAAGGCAGCAATCCGTCATAGAACCTCGACGAGAACGCCGCGTCTTCCTTTTGTCTAAATAAGAATTTAACTTATCGCAGATAGTCATACTGCACCTAGATCCTGACAAGGTCTTTCGCGCTGGCATTTTGCTCTAGCGTCCTTCTTTAAGGACGCAAACCCTCTTTGTTGGGGTCTTTCAGTGTGAGCCCAAATCTTCTATTCATTCTTTAGGTGAGCGCCTAGTCGTTAACTCACCGAAAGCTTGCTCCAGCTGAATCCCTGGCAGTGTCGTAGCTGTTTAATGGATTCGGGTCTTAGGTCTTTCGCAACAAACAAAAGCTAACAAGAAAAATATCCGTGAAAAATGCCGTGGTGTCACTGTTTTTTAGTTGTCCTGATAATAATGTTTAATGTGTTATATAGCAGAGGGAACAATCTAGCCTGGGAGTTCCCACCTTCTTTAAAAAAAAAAGCCACCACCGCATGCTAAAACTTCTCATTCTGCGGTTAGACTATTTTCGGAAAAATGAGGGTATATAACATGGCTAATGACATCGAGCCAACATCTAGTGTTTACTTATTTATATTATTCCACAATATTTTTATGAATACCGGCGTAATATGACAGAACATCTGCGAACGGGTTTGTGGCATGCATCAAGCATGCATGTGCCGTGCATCAAGTCAGGCACCAGTGTTTTATGTAGGAGGTGGTCGCTTCGCCATAATGCCGTCGACTAAAGTAATCAGAGGACGATTACCTTCACGCGCACTGTGCTTAGATTAAACTTCAGATCTGCATACTTCAATAGGTTTGAGAGGTGGGAGGCGATTGTGCTCGTACCCCTAAAGCGAAAATGGCTGTACAGACCGCGGTCTGGGATTGATTTTTTCGGGACAACACACAAACAGCGCTACCAATCCAATAACGACTTACGCGCAAGCTTACATACGTTGTCAAGGTGAATTCCCATAGCATAGTATATTTTCTTCCCTACTAGATTTGGCATCTATAAAACAACAGAGGGAATATAGAGGAGATGCTGCTAACGGTATTCCAGTGGTCAGGCAGGCATAGGTTTTCCTAGTGAAGAGTCACGCTCGTCTCTAACAGGTGGTTAATCCGACTGGGAATATATTGAGCAGAAGACCGTCCGCAATGACTTAGAACGAGTATACCTGAGAAAGGTTTGATGCCGTAGAGAGAGATAAGCGCTTTGCGTCAATGCGCACACCATAGACGCCCCCGCCTATGTAACATGCCGTAAGAAACGTAGTATAATGTTATTTGTTCCGCTAGGTTGAAACGCGCATGTCTATCGCAACTAGAGCAGTCCGTACCTTGTATAGGACTGGCATAGACTACTCCGGCCATAGCTTCGTGATAGACGGTAACGCACTGCACGTTATTGAAATCATGTCGAACAGGGTTCCAATAATGGCCATTTCCGCATTAACGACCATACATATAGGAAATGCAATCTATCAGTCACGCTTGCCCCAATTACAATGCCTTTATTTCACACAACGGCTTTA
The DNA here is from genome assembly GCA_002081605.1 of Tropilaelaps mercedesae. Lineage (NCBI taxonomy): Eukaryota > Metazoa > Arthropoda > Arachnida > Mesostigmata > Laelapidae > Tropilaelaps > Tropilaelaps mercedesae. The sequence goes on from MNPL01023379.1 coordinate 8,224, forward strand.
GCTTAAAACAGTGGATGACTATGCTAGTGAAAGGGTTATCGATTCTGTCGTCAGCTTCGTTCGACGGACCTGTCAACGATTCCTACACTTCTAGATTAAAACGTTCACGTACGCACGTGCACCAAAGTGCATGGGAGAAGTCACCTGATAGCCAAGTGCTTAATACGTGACAATTGAATCGCCTCGGTCCGCTAGAAACCGAAGCGGCGGCGGAACCTTTGGCCGTGTGCCGGAGACGCGGCTAATCAGGGCAGAAAACGTATCATGTTGCCATCTGTACTTCACGGCGATTAAACTCGGCGAATTAGCTTCGGATATCATCTTTGTAGGTGGAGGGACTTCGCTATGCGCTTCATGATACCTGTTCGCGCCTTCTTTCCGTACGCCTAAAGGGTCGTCGTTTCGACATCGGAATCAACGAAGTCCATAGGGAGTCGTCTCGCATCGACGAAGACTACCGCTTTCAACTGATTTGTCCAGTGAGCTCGGTCCAAGGCCTTGACTCCACCTTGTCCTTGTGGTGTTGCAATTTCGCGTTTGTATGGCACATTATTGCTTTATCATTGCCATTATAAATTTGTATTTAACGCGCCTCGTATTCATGCCCGACTCACACTCAGGAATGCTCTTTCATCTGACACATTTTTGCTGAGCATCAGACCTTTGACGCAGGTCTATAGCAACAACGATGAGAGAAAAAGCGTACGCAATTGAATGTTGAAGCATCGGCCAGTTGCTGCACTGTTGGGGATATTTCGAAAAAGTGTCATCTTACCCACTGTCCGTGCAGGATAGGTTGGTAAAGCGAATTGATGATGCAAAGAGACCAACAAGAAAATATTCCTCAATTAAAGTGATTTATCACAAGGCTGCACACAAACGATTGCTTTGTCGACAATTAGAATAATAGCGAACGGGGCTGGAGCAACGATGACAAAAGGGTTTCTTGCGCTTCTATTCTGGAACTTTTCAATGCAGTGTTTCGCCTTGAAACTATGCGTTTTCAAGCTTGAGGGGAGGGTCTCTAGAATATTTTTCTCTCTGGTAAATTTCCACGATTTTGCAATCATCCTCGGCGTCTGATGGCGACGTCCAAAAATTCTAACGTTCACCATTGGAGAGTGCCAACTTATTAAGGGCTTATTCTCGAGCATATACCCTGTAATCAGCGAAATCCCTAACGGGTTATTCTTGCATCAACGCACATCTCATTTCTAAGCACGTGTAAAAGCTACTGAAGCAAAAAGGCTGGTGCTTTACATTAGTAGAGAGTACCTTACAATGCATAATGCATGATCGCATGTACGAGCGCAGTTCGCTTAGAAATTCATCAGACGGCAAGTTTCCCTGAACCGCTTTGACAGCCCACCCCCATATGTATTAAATGTGATACAATTTTTATGAACCCACAACGGCTGACTTGACCTTGAAAATTTTTCCTCTTTTGCGTGGTGGGAGGCAAACTCTAGAAAACGAGTAACCTCGTTTACAGATGACCTCTTACAGAAGACAGCCGAAGTCAACGCATTAGTCTCCCTTGTGCGGCCTTCCTCGTTACCGCTGCTAGTCTTTCTACTACCGGCGCATACTCACTCTGCACGAATCCCTCCACACGGCACATAAATCCACCAAGTACGTATGAGTCATGAAAGTGCTTCACGAGGTATGTCCACATGCAAAACATGGCGATGAGGGCATCCGCAAACGCCAAATTTGACAGGTAGAAATTCACTGTCGTACGCATCGACCGGTTTAACAGCACCGTCAGCACCACACCCCAGTTGCCCACTAGCGAGGCGACCACCGTCACCACGTAGATAGCAACACACAGCAGGCCCATCTTTTCCTGGGGGTTCGATTCGCCCACCTCGTAATAGCTGAGGTTGTACGAGTAGTAGGTCGTGTGATCGGGCACAGCACACTTGGTCCAGTTCAACTGCTCCCCGCCTGACGGAACGTAGCTAACCTGCACAACCGTGTCCGTCGTCTGCACATCCATGACCGCACTGCGCCGATACTACTTCCGCGCGATTTCGGGAACGAGATCAGAACGTCCGACGTATCAGCCGCGGGGCCCGGACTGCCGTAGGAATACCGCGGCGGGGCCGGCTATCGGCCGGCATAAGCTAGCACGCGCCACCCCCCCGCTTGTCCGTGAGGACACACCGCGAATAACAGCAAACGAGTTCCGCTTCCTCCGAAGGCCTATCCGTTACTCTCGTGTTTGGCCGACGACACCTTTGGACATTTTCCACTCGCATTAGCATCCACCCCGACGACACTTCCCGGGTTAGCGTACGCAACTCGATTATTGGGGCGTGAGAACGTTTTAGTTATTGAAGAGACAGCAACATTTTCTCCTTGATGACGACGACGACAACAACAACTTTGACAAGCCAATCGGTGAAGCTGTTGTGAGCCGCAGCAATTCCTGAGGTTGCACCACCACTGCTGATAAGACTGATGGGGGTTATTGACACCCTCGTACTGCTTAAACTTTTTTTCAGCCGTTGGCCGATTCCGAGCACGACTCTAAATCTGCACGGCCTTGCGGAGCGTATGCCCTCCAATCGGCTAAACCCCGTCGCCGCTTTGCCCCTTCGTTTCTGGGCGAGCAACTTTTCCCTATATCGATTCCCTCCAGGGCACACTCCGACAGTGGTGGCGTCAACGATCGAGGGCGCGTCGTGCGTAACAATATCGCAGTGGCGACAGCGGCTTGGAGAACGGACAGCGTTCCGCCCCTGAGGGCGACTTGGGGGCAGTCGACGATGTCATACCGACGACGATGATGGGCCGTCGGATATCTACGTGGACAACTATTCGAAGCTTATCGATGACGACACAGCCAGAGCATTCCATGCAGACGTGCTCGTCTCGTTAGACAGTCGACAAGAAGTTGGCGACCAAAAGGCCCGATAGGAAAGGGCAGGTTGCCCCTTTACCCGCGGTGAGGGAAGCCCTCACTCGAAGGAGAATGGAACGTGTACGCACTTCGGTGTGAAGTCGATCCTCCGAGCACATGAATGGCGCTCGAGATGAAGCCACTAGTCAACTCGAGTGACAAAGGCCACGGTCATGAGGTACGTCACATAGGTGGAGTTGCGGAAGTGGTCGCTGAAGTCACAGCAGGGGGAGAATATTGGCCGTAAACAAAGAGCCGGTCATTGCGGCGGTCCGTCGAATAAAAGTTTTATGACTGCTCTCGTTTGGTCACAATAAAGATGTGAGACCCTGACTTTCCTAGCGAAGGAGAACAAATATTTCGGGTCCTGTTTCATGACTAATCCTTGTCTGGCCGAAGGGTGCCACGATGTGTATATTTCATATCGTCAAAGGGTAGCGACTTATCCAAATGTCAGTCGATTTTCGACTTTGTTGTCGTGTAATTCTACTGCGACTCAGCAGGGTCAAGGCTGCTGAGCTGAGGTCCACCAGCCTAGCCGCCCTGAGATTGCGTCGCTATATTTAGGAACACAGAAGTAAAACACGGCTTCCACTTCGCCATTTAGCTTTTAACATTTCCTAGATAGGCGGAGTGCATCATGCGAGTGTGCGATACCTCAGACTCCTCCTCCTCCTCCTCCAGCCCTTCTTGTCGCTCATGGTGCTTTCTTTTCAACGAGATACTGAAGAATGGTCCCGCATGCACTCTTGAGCAAAAAAAGAACATTCTCCGTTGTTTCACCGGACGAAACGACACCATTTGTGTTACCATAGCTAGGCCCTCATACTCACGATCGATATTCGTCTGTTAGTTAGCCTCTTGATAAACCGCAGTTCTCGCTAAATGTTTTTTCGAAAAATTTTGCAACGAGGGGCCACGATCCAAGCATGACACTACTTTTGTTGGTATGGGCGGTTATCTGCTTTTTTCGTAATTTGACCGACACTTTCAGTGAGCTAATTGATCAAATGTTCCCACTCTTGAACATTCTAACATGTCACACATCTACAAGGTGGTAATTCTAGCGAACAAGTGAAACCAATAAGCTACGGGGTTGATTAAACAAGTGTCGTCCGTGTGGTACGTCCGAAATCCGTCCGTAACCAATAGCACTACTGTCTTGGTTTTTGTCTGCTTTAGTAGGACGGAATACGTAAATAAACGGCTTAACGATACTTGAGTAACGACGTACGTGACGATGTCATGCGGAAGAGTTGGCAAATCTCCGCTTCAGCTTGTCGAAAATACCTAGACCACGAGCACAAACTAGACGGCAAATGGCGAGTTACTCTTCGCGGGGCAGGGAACTGCCAAGGACAACGGCCGTATTCCACACAGGCTCCTGATTTGCGCACTATTCGACGTTCTACAAATAAGCTCAATCGGAGCTTTTTTAAGCAATAGACCTGTGCGGAAGTGCCGTAGAGGTTATTTTGTGATTCACTGTTCGCAGCTTAGAGTGCGTTTCATTCTTATAGAGTATGCACGTAGCTATATGGTGGCTGGGAGACCGGGCGTCTCAGAGGTTGCCAAATTTTGCGCGGAGTAATGAAAACTTGTCAAGGCTACTCTTCGTTAGCTGCTCTTAGTGTTCAACTTTGCTATAGCATGCGCTCCCGAAACTTGAGATACCCATCGACTGACCTCATCACTTGGAAAACCGAGATTAACCAAGAAGAGCTTCCGCCGTGCTTTAAATGGAACTTCGCTCTTCGCTACCTTGAAGGAAACGCGGTTAGAAGCGTCATTTCGCACCATCATATTACTTCATTCTGATGCCAAATGGATCTGGAGACATTTTCTCATACGGAACGAGTAGCACGTCAAAGCACAGGACTCGCTCGCAGACTCAACGGCTAACTTCCGACGTCCCATTCTCGCAAACTGCCGAATCGCTGTCACTTACGGATACAAGTTGCCTGTGTTAACGCAGTGCACCTTATTCTCCCCCAGCTTTCTTTACACGTTCATCTGAAGATGGCGAAGTTATGAAACTGCATCGAGGAATATCAACCGGAACGTTGTAAAGGCCCCTCAGTAAGCCAAAAACTTTGAAGGAATGCTGTTTTCCTCCAGTGAATTTCTCCAAGGAAACAGAAAGGGGGAAATGCACCGCGCCGAGGGCCTCGTAAATGTTTATTCATTTTATAGGATTGGGGAAGTATCGACGGGTGACTGTTTATGGAACTCTTTGGAAGATTTCAGTTTAGCCGTTCGTTGCTGGCCAGATAGCAACTTTCGCGGCTTAACGTGTTATGGGTGTGTCCTGTTGGTAGCGAATTTAGTTCGTTTCGCTAATTATATTATTATTCATTCGACTGCTCCCAAACAGTCGATATGTGCATAGTATTAAAATGTCAAGCTTTTTTTAGCGTGAATTGTTTTTTTGTGCATACCTTCGTAGCATATTACCTTCGTATTCGTCGTGCTGCTGAGTCGCCGTTGTGCACGCCGTAGCTGGTGTCAGATTCTGAGCAGGTTTTTTTCGAGTTCGCTCTGAAGTCGCACCAACCACGCCGAACGAGTACGAATCTTTCTTTAGTCTCGAAGTTCGATCATCTTTGAAGATTCTCAAAGTTCTCGAAAGTTCAGATCACATTACGTAAACGTCCTTTTCTAGCTACTGCGAACTGCGAAACCCGACAACTGTCATTTGATCTAAGGGGACAGCTCCCAGTTTTGCTGTTGAAACCAATAACTTGACACAAGTGGACACATAGGTATGGAAAAAAAGAAGAAGGTATCTCTCATAAATTGGACACGAGTGTTTGACGTGTTTGTTATGCTCTAAAACCGGATGGGCCAAGTTTGTACAGCTGGTGAGCGGGTATTTGATTCCGTCCGAGTTTAATCTTGGTTCATCCTGAGACTTGCGCAAACGTAAGCTATTGCAATAGGTACAGACGAAAATTAAAGACAGGCTCGCGAAAAAATTACAAGAGAAGCAAAGGTAATTTTTTAACTTGTGTCGTTAATCATTTTATGTATTTCGGTGTCGGACTTTCTGGAAAAAGCTGTGTTGTCCTCTATCAAGCTAAAGAACGTCGACAGAAGTGGTCTGTACGTTTCACGCTGCTGACGTAAATACCTGATGTTTTTTAGATGGTAGTTGGAAATGTCTTTTTCGCTTGTTGGTCGTGTACATACGGCCTGCCGTTGGCAGTATTTGACAGTCTTCTCAGTCCTGAAATACGGGACAGCTGCTGAAGGACATGCTGCTGACTAAATATGATCCGTTGTCTGAGCAGACCACGAACATCTGGGTGCGTGGGTCTTCTGACTGCATATGTCAGTTAGGTGTCATCTTCACTCGGCTAGAGCACACATTCCAATATATTGCTCAACAGGGTTTCCCTAAACAAGAGGTTGTCACGTTTGCATTCACACAGTGATGGAACCATTGCGAGAGCGACACGGCGTTTTCTGCTTAGCAGGAGCGTTTAGGCCAGTGCATTGCAACAGCAGCTCTACGGCCGGTAATGCTTTGTAAATCCGATAATAGAGAATTACTGAGCGTCTTAATTATCGTTCAATTTGAAGCTTTAGTGGCGTATTCCAGAACAATGTCTGATGGATAGCAGGTCAATACGAGCCAACTTCCGGCTTTTTTATTCAAGGCTATAGGAATTCGCCAATAAAGGCAAGAAAACGTAATACAAAGTATCAGTAATCAGCTTGAGACGTTCACCTCTTAATTAGCAGATTTTGAACGGTACATTCATTAAGAAAAGCGTCCGCAGATCTCCATAGGCGTATGTCGTCCGAATTTGGCTTTACCGAGCTCAATGGTTTTCTAAAAGAGCGATAGCATCTTCGACAAGCCAGGGAAAGGAGAAATGAACTTCCTGAGTGAATTGCAAAACATTGGAGTGTACTACTTCGCGGAACAACAGGTTTTTAGAAAATAATAAGGACCACCGAAACTCCATCTGGTAAAAACTCTCTAGGACAGTTTCACCGTCGTTCCATTGTATCACAACAGATCGTCTGCGCAAAAAGAAATGGCCAGCCTTCGAATTGTTCATCTTCGTTCGGCGGTTCTCTCACCGTTTTCTAAGTATTCTGTGCGGTTACCAGCCACGGGTGTTGTTCCACGGACCATCGAATCAAACCAACAAGTAACGTCACGTACTCGAATGTCAGTTAGCTATGGCTTCGGATAATGTTCGGACATGTCGAGTAAAGCGGTATGTCAATCACCGCCGACAATAGCATGAGCACTACGACCCAGCCCGCGGAATGAGTTTCGCCCATATTGGCAAAACAAAAGTATTGGCTGGTTTCGTGTTGAAGCCGAATGGTCGTCGTTTGTCGTGGCAGTGTCCTGGGAGTGAGGTGGCTGACCGCCATCCAGGCGATTGCAATACTTGATATGGTGGTTTTCTGTTCGCCCGTTTGGGAACGACTGCAGACACATTATTGTTGTGTACCTTACTATTTGTGTACTTGGAATTGTTCGCAGTAACCTGAGAGCGGTATCACGCCGAAAATAGAAAAGATCTTGCGAAGAACCGAATTCTGAAAATAGACAGATCCTAGCAGCAATCACGAATGCTGCCCAAACTAAAGTGGCAACGTTGAAGATGGTTGAAATAAGAAATTCAAGGTATTTCGGCTTGGTGTGTATTTTTAAATTCATCTTCAGTAATAGCTTAAATGCGTGTCCGGCATCATATACCCATTATTGTATTAAAATCAATTCGCAGTATAGAAAGATCCGAGTGTACTTAACATGCGTTTTGCTGTCATTAATTGAATATTACTTGACTCACAAGAAACGCGCTGCTATGCTTTTTTCAGTTGTCGAGAGTTGGGCCGCTAAGTGGATCTTCAGAACTCAGTACCAGTTGTTGAAACTGATTCACAAGTGACAACATCCGAATAGAGGTAGATCAGATTACATAATTATTCTATAGCCAGTACTGCATGAATATAATAAATATCGCGAAGCCCTTTATGCAGAACAATGCCTTCTACTAAATTCTCCTGATGAGACTCCATGGTCACGGATAAGCCATTTTACGTCTATATTTTATGTGAATAATTTCCTATGCAGGTGGGACTACGGGCTAAATCTTCATCAGTCTGTGTGACCGTGTCGGCTGACCCCCCGTAAATGGTTATAGTCGATTTCATAGGCCATAACCTAATTGAGCAGAATATTCCTTTCTGGAAATCTGGCCAGAGATTGCTTATACCACTTGTGACTGGTTCCATATCTTCCGAATTGAGATAGCGTCCCAAATGGTCTACGAAAACAACAGATATGCTGTTTTAGTGTAACTTAAACGTATACTGGACAACTCTAACTAGTGTTGCTACCTGTATCATATCATATTACTGGATGAAGAATTTTGCGCCTGGGCACTAAATAAAAGATCACGAATCCGTCGCATGTTATGCACGACGAAGAACTGTAATCAAGAATTTTCATTGCAATATAAACGGAATGATTTGTTTTTTTCGACTTCCGTTTTCTTAATGACCTCTGACATATACACTTTGGTTCACCACAGCCTCAAAGTCAGGACGCTTTCCAAGATGGAGTTAGGACGTTATGACGCGCATTTAGCAAACGTTATTTGCAGGTGCCGCCGTCATAAGCTACGTCCAATTACTTTAAATCCAACAATAACCGTTTTGTTACAGGCGGAACTGGAGGATGTTCACACGATACTGTCCGGGCGACGTACTGTTTAATAAGCACCCGCAATATTTCATGAAACTAGACTGTTGCGTCTACCTTGCTGAGTCGTCCCTGTTCCCTGTTCCAATTTTCGCGTCAATGCAGGTGTATGAGCGTGTGTGTCTGTTTTTCTGGGCGTGTCTGATCTGCGTAATAAACTGCCGCCTGGAACTTTGTACTGGCAGAGAATTGCAGGGCAGAGGAGGGTTTCAAGTCGCCAAAATGACGAGAAGCGAGTAACATTTCAGAGTTATTTGGCTGTGAAGATCACCAAACGCCCGAAGGGATGTGGAAACAAAAAGAAGAAGAGCGAACAGATAAAATATTCATCGGACATGACTAAACGCGTCGCGTATTGACTTGTTCTCCGCGGCGGACAGAATAGCCGTTTCCAATTTACTCAAAGAATGCCGCAGGGGCTTGGGGTACAGTTGTATGGAGACGCTCTCATCGCTCTGTGGGAGGTGGAAAATTGATGCATTCCAGCGTAGAAACAGAGATATCTTGCCTAGGCACCTTGAAAGTACACATGTTAGAGGGATAACGAAGATAAACCATCCAGTTTTTCCGTTTTTTTACACGACGTACTATTAACGCCCAACTGATTTATTTAAAAATCCATTGTCTGTGAAACGACCTGTATGGGTCACTTTCGGTCAAATCTCATCTATCTAGCGCAATCTTATGCAGTCTTGTGCTCGGTGAATCCTACCGAAGTGGCCGCAGACTCAAGCCCATCACGTTCGCGTTCTCTGAAGCACAAAAAAAATTTAGATTATACACCTTGCTTTCTTCGTTCGCTTTCTCTGCAAGCAGTAAGCATGGGTTATGCATTCTGAAGGGAGATCACAAATGTTGACATGGGAATTTTGTGAAAAGATAGCGGAACTGTCGCTCTGCAGCACGGCTGGCCTTTGCAGGACAAACACAGTCTGACACATGGTCGAATTCCGGAAGGGATGTTCGGATGCGATGTGAACGTACTGGTATGCACTAATAACGACGGAGAAACTTCTCGCATATTTGTGAAAATAAGCTGTTACGCACCGAGCGGAAATACAGGGCACAACGTATCGCCCGCCCGCCCTGGTTAGCCCTCACTGCCTGGTGGGATGTCTATCTTGGATCATTATCGGTGGCGCGGTAATTTTCAATTTTCGTATGTGCGGAAATTGAAATTTTTAAAGTAGGTTCTCCCATGTCAGATCGGCCTGTGTAATACTATGAATCTGGACTAGTTGCGTGAAGTTCACAGGCAAGTGTTGGACGATGCGCTAATTACGTTTGTGCAGGCGCCCGCTTGTGATCAGCTCGTTGATTCATTATGCGTACAATAAAGTACTGCTTTCGTACTTAGGACCGTCAGAACATACAATTGGAGAAGCCCAAAGCTCGGTGCACGCACAATTCGCCGTAGTGGTTCGCTTATTCGGATATGGAATTATTTCATCATCTGCTAATTTCGACTGCGACCCGATCCACATCGTTGTAGCAATGATTTATTTTGCCTAATGGATGCTGAAAATTACATGCTGCCAATACGTTACGACTGAGGCCAACTTTCTATGGATTGCAAAGCTAGCTACACTTATGACTACGCAACAGGGCATCCGGAAATTGGGTGAAATGAACAGGTCTTGGGGATAGTTATTGTATTTATGTTGTTAACTATCACCCATACATCAATCGTGGTAATATTCGGGGCACTCAACTAAAGAGCATGTGCAAAGGTGCCTCCATTTGCGTCCATCTATATGTTTTAAAGCTGACCATCAGCCAACATTTAACGTTTACGGTCGCAGTTTTTGCATTACTTCGTAAGACGGACCCCATATACATGTAAATGTGCACCGGCGGGGATCGA
>MNPL01023379.1:19374-31702 GCA_002081605.1 Tropilaelaps mercedesae
AGATAATTGGATCTATAGTTTTTAAAGCTGACCATCAGCCAACATTTAACGTCCACGGTAGCAGTTTTTGCATTGCTTCGTAAGACGGACCCCATATAAATGTAAATGTGCACCGGCGGGGATCGAACCCGTGCACCTACGATCGCAAGGCGCACACGAATGCACCAAGCCACCGAGCTCGACATTTGCGTCCATCTTTTGGCCCGCTGCTGAGGTCAAGAGATTTAGCAGTACTATCAACAGAATCGTGCAGTGGCATAATGTTGATGCAAATTTTAACGACCGCAGGAATTTTTCCATAACGGATTGTTTTCTTGGCTAGAAGTTTGCAACAGTTTTCACTGCATGTAACGTGGCAGTAAGGCAACTCGGCTTTACTACGGAATTGACTTTTAAAATGCGTTTAATTTTTTTCGTCGAAGGGGCATTGTCAAAATAGGACATATGCTCTGCGACCACCAGATCAGGCACAATTATAGCCAACGCAGTTCCTTTTCGAGCGAACAGTTTGGCCTTATCGGCTCTGCTAGACCTACGCAACCACGCGCGCAAATGTTTCCGTCAATGACCTGACTTCCACGATTTAATTTTAAGGTAAGACAATAAGTTACTTCGTCACTACCGGCGGGCCAGCAGGACACATTTCAATATACCTACGCAATTCCTTAATTCTCCATGCTAAAGTGCACTGGTTGTCATTACTTCCGGTAGTAGTTCTGTAGACACCATGGTAAATCAAGTTTGATTTACACTAAACATTCTATTAGTAATCTTGGGCTATTCTTGTCAGCCAGCCTTTAAAGACACGCATAACGTCAGCCACTGCCCATATGTTGAAGACTTTCGTAGTCCAAAAACGCTAAACAGGCTATTCCAGAAATACGTGTGTTTCAACTTTACACGCTATTGTAATAGCACTTCGCTATTGTAATAGCACTTAATAGTTTTCTCGTTATCGGTTGGTCTAATTGCTTAAGTAACCGGTTATAAACTATAAGACCACACTCTAGGCCAGCTAGCTTTTGCGCATCTAATGTCTAGGATTTGCTCAACATGATGACTCGATGATACATGAGCACATCTGACCTGCCCATCTGAAAGGGATTGTCAGAGAATTGATTAAACGAAAAACCAGCTTCTGTAACAGCGCCGATCAAACTTCTGGGCTAACGACATGGTGGAACTGGCAAGAAGCATACACACACCGATTTTGTCCTCCACATTTTGACCGACCACAGCGTGAAAGACAAAAAATTTTATGCTACACTATCTCGAGCTAGGGAAAAGAACTTATAGATAAGGGATCTATAAGATGATAACGGGATGTTAACGGGGGACCACCATGTATGGATGTTATCATAATGCAGCGAGTTTAAGAGAGCCCAATAAGCCACCAATCAGACTGCTTAGAAATTCTTCTCACGCAGTCGCGATGCCCGTTAGTGGCGTTTATCGTATCAGCCTTGATATCCTTAGAAATGCTATCGTTTACTGGAATGAAGATGGCAATCGTTCAGCAAAGCACCTCTAAAATGAACTATTTATCGTTATAACTGAGCTAGTTCAGAAACTATAGCAGCTCAATAATTGATTATTTTTATTAAATAAATTTAACGCATACAATGTATTCCAGCGGCACCCGCAGCACTGGCATGAGAGCGCTTGACCTTCGGGAGGTAGTCTGTGTGCCTCAGGAACAGGACTGTATTTCGCCTAACTTGGAAACGTCCGGATTGTTTTACATCGACTCGCGTGTACATAGAGAACTCGGCCAAGAGGGCAAAAACACGGTATACCACCATCGGAGAGCCCAATCTCACTACGGACTAACCAGGTAACAAGATAGTCCTTAACACGCCTTTCGTACGTGTCTGGTATCAAGTGCTGCTCAGCGGATTGGCCCAGGTAGTTTAGATTGATTGAGCCAAGCTCCTCTAGCAGAGACTTGTCTGATTAAAAAGAATGCAGAAGCTTGAGGAAGTTACGTCAGCTGTCGTTTGCGCGACCACTCTACGCATCGGTTACAGGACTTAGTGAAAGCACTGATGACCATTTTTAGGACAGAGCGCGACAAACTTCGCGTCAGCATCCTCGCAAACGTGGTGGCAGCTTTCCATCGCTGACACGACAAGCGTACTAGCTGACCGCGTGGTTTCACGCTTGGTGGAAGGGCAAAAACATGGCTTGACCCGCCCCGCATTTTACGCTTATGCCCATTGTAAGGCTACTTCCATCGCGGGAATGCGGCCTTAAACAGAACTTCATGAATGTTGTGTCACTAGTACTCTCCTTATGGCTTTTTACTCGTATACGCATTAGTGTCCGGCCCCACAAGCCACTACCCGTTTATCTAGATTAGCTCCTCAATATCCTCACCAAAGCCCACATCATCGACATTATCACAGGGCGTTTGTGAGTGGAACAACAGAAAAAATATTATGAAAAATTCAATGTAATACATGCCATAAACGCACTCTTTCACCCCAGGACACAGCTAATTATCCTGCATTATTCATTGAAATGCTACGTAAAATTCGTTGCACCTAGTACCAGGGAAACGACAACGTTCTTAATCGTTTGGGATTCGCCTTCGTTCTGTGTTTGGCCGTTCGATCTTGGATAAACCTGGCCCAATGGCGTGTTTTGACTAGGTTTGAAGCAGGATAGTGCCATGATTAGCAACACAACGCAGTCACAGCACGAACAAAAAGGTCACTGTCGATACCAGCTAGTATATGCCATCTGAATACAGACTTTAATCGCAGCACGCGCGACGCGTTGTTCGTTGGCAGCGCTCATTGCTTAGAGAAGCCCATCCGGGCGTTTCCTGTCACCGTATGGCAATCCCATATTGCCGTTTTCCACTACTATCAACGTATGTAGCACAGACAAGTCTGTTGGCGCCTGCGCATGTGGCAGGAACTGATGACGGCGAGAGTACGCCCAAGATGCTTCTTCGTCACCTTCTTACCTTTCAGTCAGGAATCTACAAGACGGGAAGTAGGCTCCCTAAAAGCGGTGACGACACATTGCTATTATTTTCACATTAGCCGAAAATGAGGACGTAGCATTCTCTAGACACAGCGTGAGATCCATTAATGTCTAAAGACCTGTATGTGCTTAAATCCGATAAAACCGTTATGGATTTCCTACATATTTTAAATATTTATGTCGATTTTTTGACAAAATGGAAATATATAGAGAAAATCTAAAACGGTCAGACCTGCAGTTGTTTGGGATCGTGTCGATGCCACATTAACCAACTGAACCTACGACGCTTTAGTCAACACGTCCTCCTGAACGCGCTTTCTTCAGCCATACGCTGTACACAATGAAGGTGCCGTTTCTAGCGAAAACTTATGAAACTCCGTATAAAAACAAAAAATGTCGGGAGAACTCTTCCCGGTTGAACGGCCGAGCTTTGAATTTAGGCAACCCTAAGTTCGCAAAAGTTAACCGCACAACGAATATATGTACCAGCAGTGAAACACAACATGTGATCGGTATATCAAACTGGCATATCCATTACTGCAAACGCCAGCCAAATGCAGCCAGAATGTCTGCAAACAAAAATGCAGGTTCCTCTTCCGAAAAATCTCGACGAGGAGGTTAGCTTTTACTGAGTTGGATCACCGAACTGTGGCAATAAACAACAAGGAAGCCATTTTTACTACTCCGCGTGCATTCCACGCTCGTCCAGTAAAGCTATCCATGCTTTTCACTCCCAAATGTCTTAGTACCCTCCAACGTCTGTTGAACATTATCGGGTTAATCACGTGTCGTGGTTGAGAAATAAAAAGACCAACAATATTAGAGTCATAAATGTAACGTTAGGCTCTGGAAATGTAATAGAGTGCCGCAAATCGTGCAATGTTGTGCAGAACGGTAATAGCATACTCGTTAATTTGTTATTACTGCTTAGAATCCGTAAAAAATGACCTTTCCACTTGAAATTAACGTGCTCAATTGCATTGTGTTTATGTATTGCCAACTGTAGCAGCAAGATTTACCATCAACTGGTTTTTCCATTAACTAAAGAGAGCAAAATCAGGACTTCCTTTTGTTACAGCCGATTTTCTCCATTATCACCATTGTTTACCGGGTGTGAACTCAGGTTCCGGTTACAAACCTGGCTAACACTATTTATCACGAAATCAATGACTACTTAAGCGAAAATCGTAAGTGCATATCAGCCAAATGTCAATTTCCAAGTATAGTAGAATAGGCAATACAGGCTTTACCTATAAACGTACAGTCCTCCTCTCATATAGGATTTACCTTTATAGGGTTGACCTATAAACGTACAGTCCTCCTTTCGTATAGGCTTAACCTTTGTAGGGTTGACCTATAAACGTACAGTCCTAATTTATTGTTACGTTTACCGGTAGACAAGTCCGCTTCGAATGAAAAAGTTGTCAGAGAACAGAAATAAACTTAGTAGATTTAATATCTTAGTGTGTTAAGCCGCTAATTCGAGGCTTCGCCCTCAATAGGTGTCTCATCGCAAGCGGGAGCACGCATAAATCATTCAGCGCCCCTTTCTCCGCCCCTATCCGAAGAACCTTGAAGGTAGGCCACGTCTTCTTCGTTCTGAGAGCTATTAAAAACGGTGTTAGCTTCAATGGTGAGTCCAAGTCAAAACTTCTGCCCGCACGTGACTGCCCGCACGCCCTTGCGAGACTCAAATCGAAGCGCTAATCCCATTCAAAAAACGTATACAACACACTTCCAGTAGCTCGAATGTGTCTCGCAGGTAAAAAACGGCATATGTGAACAATGGAAACGTGCAGAAGCGCGAAGTGACCCTGCGGTGCTGGATGTGAACCTTGGCCATTTGAAATGAATCGCACAAGATGTTTCTTGTCTAGTTAGGCAATAATAAGAATGGATGCAGTATACAAGGAGCTCAATGAAGCCCGAGTACCATGATGTTATTCGTCTCGTCAAAATATATTTAACATAAGGAAAGGCGGCCCAGCAGCAGAACACAAAATTCATCGATGACGCTTGCTAGCCTAATCCGAACTTGGTATCCTCCGCCTAAACCTGTAAGAATCATTCGCACACACCTAAAACACGTTAGGAATGACATAACTACGTTCAAAATAGGTTACTGTTACACTCTATTCACTAATGTGCTGTTATTCGGTTGACAATCTTAAGTAAAAATAGAAGGGCGACCCAACATTCAAGTACTACACGTGACATTTGTAACCACCTGAAGGGTCGTTTAATTTACCAAGAAAGGTCCGCAATCTAAATCGTAACAAGGATTCGACGGAGAGGCGTCGAGTTCCGACGGTCTTATCCTGTCGTGGGGTTACTTCAAACCTTTCAAGAGCTCTCGAATAATCAACATCCTTCTCGATTACCCTCCGCCTCGAGTACGGTCTGGCGATAACTTCGCGCTGGCGATTTTCTGAGTTTCTCTATCTTTCTAGTTTTATCCACATGTTCTCTTTTAACCAGCATTACCAAAGTTGTTCTGATTTAGCGGATCTTCACCCTTGATCTGAAACTACTCGTTTTATGGACATGCCGTCTCCGCACCCAGAAGGAACCAGGTAGAGGCCAGGTCGATTCTTTAACCTTACGATCGTTCGTTATAGCACCACCAAACGGGAGAGGTACACAGCAAAAGGTCAAATGGCGTGCGAAATGCACACTTGAAAATTCGGTCCTCATTTAATTGTATGCTTGCAATCAAGATCTCGTGTTTGTTCGGTCGAGTGAGTCCTGTCGGTCAGGCTGGCCAGACGTGAGATTACAGCGATGAGAATGAAGGCTTACGAGCACCAAATGAATTCTGCTTACAGAGTGAGGCTGGACAGAAACATCGGCGACAATCGAAATTTTTCATAATTCTTAGAGAATTTACTGCTTAAATTTTTAATTCTGGATTGAAAGCATATATTAACCAACCAGCCGCATTAATTCGCTCATAAATGTGTGGATTAGATCATCCTAAGAATATCATGCGGTAAGCGCTTAATTATCGCCAGTAGCCATTGGCTATTGGTCATAATTGGTCATCTTGGCCCGAGCAGAAATCATAGAACATCATGAGCATGCCAAGTACTACTGGACCCAAGGATAGGCTAGTATACTGTCTAGCACGAGCTGCTACGCATGAGAATTGCAGCTTTTTCGCTCTAAAGGGCAGTAAACCCACGCTTGCACATCACCCCAGCGTCTGGTCCGTAAATGCTTTGCTTGGGTCAAATTCCCCACTTCCGTAATAGGCTTACTCTCAGTGGCATGAGGTTTTCGTACAAAAAGTAACCAGTTTAGAGACAGAAGGCATGCCTGAAAAGAATGCGCGATCTTGACGACCAAGAAAACTGTTCGCATAGCTAAACTCAGCCGATGGCGGAGTTCGTTACAACATTGCTTGGGTCATTGGGCGAAATTGCAGATGACGCACAGGAATTAGCGCCGGCGGAAGTACATTGAGTTCGATTTTGGCGACAACATTCACCACGTTTCGAAACGTTCGGAAAAGTTGGAGCCTAGCGGCGTCAAGGACGCACAAGGACTAGCACAGCAAATCAATAATCGAACGCCACGCAACTGTAGGGAAACAGCGTTTCCATAAGAATGAGGTTATATCGTGCCGGATATGGTCGATACCTGTATGTTGAAGTATCGTAGTAGTGTTAGGGGTTAGAGAGGGAGAGCGAGAAGCTTGCGTGTGGCCATTTTGCCATGTGAATCGGGTCCTGAATAAAAAGAGAACCGCGTGGGCACGTAATGTCAAGCGAAATTTTTGTGAAATTCAAACTCCAGAAATATCTCCTTCCCCACACATCGTTCCATGCATTAAACACTTGGACGTGTTTACTTCTATCGTTGTTCGAATTACTTCCGATCCGATGAGAATTCCACGGCATAGCTGTATACATTTCTGTGCTGCTAATATTGTATATTTTAAATAAACAATGGCGCGAAAATTCACTATGTGAGCACGAATCACATATTGTGCCGATTTAAAAAGCTGACGCGTGCGTGCGTGCGTGCACAACGACCTGCAAATGAAGACTCGTGATGACGTTGGAAAAAAGGGGACGCTGTTTTTCTGCATCGTTCGTAGGCAACGTACTGGCCCTATGCATATACTAATTATTTGATTATTCGATTTTATTCAAAACGCACGCTTAGTATCACCTTACGCAGTTGCCCCATACATTGAACCCGGTCGACATGGGTTGAACGTGGCGCGTCCCATATTCAAGCCACTCGTCCTTTATAGGTTTATGCGCTTTTCTACTGGCTCAATAGAAATGCGCGCCTCCAAAACCGGGTCTTACTATGATGTGCCGGAAGTTCCGAATGCGTCGTATACGCGCCTTCGCGTAGCTGTGAACGCGTGGACGTGATGTTCAGCATCGGCTCAAACGTCTCGTATACGCGCCTTCGCGTAGTTGTGAACGCGTGGACGTGATGTTCAGCATCGGCTCAAACATCTGCATATCATCTGCATACTAAATATAACGGCACAAGTAGGAATATTTTCAGTTCACACTTTCCACGTTCAGACATGGTTTCAAGGCGGACGGGCAACGATTGCCAGGCAATTTCACTAAAACATGCATTAGGATCGTTCTAAGGACGTCACAACGAATACGGGTAAGACGAACCAATATATAAAGGTCAACTGGCTGCCTTGTCTCTCGCCCTATTTCTTTAAAAGACACCTGATCATACGTTCAGCTTTATATTACGTTTCGGAGGTCCAGCGGGATTCTGAGATTTGAACTAAAACTACGCCTACATCATCCCACCGAAGCGAGAAGGCTACGCCTTTGTGATCCTGGAGCATATTCAACGCTAAGAGTCAAGTCCAAATACAATAACAAGATTATCAAGATACGTTTTTCAAATGAATTTGTCTATGGCCATCATCGACTTTCGCGTCCCACAAAAAGGCACACACGAATAAAAGTAGTGGCGGTATGTTGGCCTTGCATTGATATTGCCCGACTAGCCTCTATAACGTAGTTTTAACTGTCATGGTCCGCTGTCCGCTCGGAGCTATATGACGTTCACGAAAATTCGATAGCAACATGTATCATCCATGTATCACATCAACAGGCCGTGACAGAAATTGCAGCCGTTTGCATTAAAGGACGTTTGGGTTTAAGCAATATGGGATACAGGGGACACATCTCTGACCCGGAATTGGAGCTCCCTACCACCAGAATTTTATCCATGAACGACCACTGGCTTTCCACGCAATGGCTGAACCTCACAAACTGACATTGTCAGAGGCAGCTTCACTATTCGTCTTTAACAAAGGTCTTACGGTATCACACGGCGCGCGATAGGCTTTACCTCACCAGGAAAAATATGGCCGAGCTGGTTCCAGTCAAGGCGGCCTATTTGAAATGAGTACCTGGTGTGCATAGAACTAGTCGGTGATACCAGTCGTTTGTTATGCGACTGGTTTACGCGGTCCCACTCCTCGTGAAGGATTTAGCCGAAGCGCGCAATCTGTCCCGAATCGCTAATTACGACGAATAAATTCGTAAATCGGAGGAAAAACTGGCGTGGGCCGACTAGCGTCCTCTCTGTTCCCGCGCATTCAATACTGAAGACTGAAAGTTTTCTGGCAAGGCCAACCACAGAAGCCAGCGCATGATTCTTCAGCGCATGAGTTCGCCATGTGTGGTTTTCACCATACCGTTGAGCTAATACAAGCCTATTGACGAGACGAGTAAAAAAACGAAGGCATATCAAGACGCCGCTCTTACACCACCTTGTCCAACCTATAAGATATTATGTATACAATTAAATTCAATAAAGTTAGATCATAATGAATTGTGGCTTAAAAATAACGTATTTGGCAATTTCTTTATAGACCTACCGAGGCAGCTTTCGAACATCTATTTAAGGACAACGTTGTCGTACTCTTTGCTGACAGTTCGTAGCAAATAGCAAAATCCATTAAATCTAAAGAAGCTTTTTAATTAGAAAATATCAGGTCACTTGAATAAAATGGCTATGGGTATTTTTAGGAATGACGTCCCAACGACGTCCTCGTCTTCCAACCAGCTAACGGTGAACTTGATCAAATAATAATAAAGCTTTAGGTAGAGAAAACCCCCAGTAAAAGACTCATGGTTTTCTCCTAAAGCCATCTCCTATGACATCTAGAAGACACCATTGTGTTGCCCGATACACCCCCCAATACACGTCGCTAAATTGAAACATCGAGATTGACGAGGTTAATTTTTCCCTTGCGTCATGTACAGAAGACCACTTGATATTCAAAAACCTACTTAATATAGCTGTTAGCAGCTGCATGCATAACTTCTTTGTCCCCTGCGATAATGAATTAACATCAGAAATCGCAAATAACCTGTTTTTGTTTACGGTGCCTAGAATTTCAGAATTTCCCAGTCGGCGTACGATACGCATTTCTTAGTCATTGCAACGGGCGCGCCTAGTAACAGGATTTACGTAGTAACTAATACGTACAATGGAACTTTAGCCTTGCCGAGAATTCAAGTACCGCTGCACCGCCGGCTATCAACGTTGTGCTAATGGTATCTAGCCAGTGTATCAAATTTGTGACTAAAAACATATCCGACGGCATGCCGACACCGATGTGTTTACGACGGAAGTGCATTAACTTGAGTGACTCGATGTTTACTTAGCTTCCTCCGCTATTCGAGTCTCAAGTCTACAGCGCGTGTCGCTCGAGAATACCTACCTCAGACTAAAACGGCTCGCTCTGAGCCGTCAAGTTTGAGAACAACCATTTTTTTGTGAAGTTGTGCCATAAGTGGAATAGCACTGAGTGTGGTCGGTTGTGGGCATTGGTACACATAGGCCGTTGTCTCCCCGAATCGACATCAGGTTTTGTCCAGTTGATCGCTGTGATATTGACATTGGCTGATTGTATGAGTTAGTCGGTAACGTGTATGCGACTGTATTTCTCCAAGATATGTATGCCGTTGTAGACTACATTTCTATTAGCCGGAATCATTACAAAGAGCTTAGTGCATTCAAGGCCGGTAACTAACTTAAAATGAATGGGTGCACAATGCAAACATCCTTTAGTGGATGAGGGTAATATAATTACAGGCTGAGTGGTCATACTTGCGATACTTGCGGCAAAATATATATATATATGTTGTGTGTTTACACACACACACAGATGCAATTTTTCTCGTTATTATCTTTGAGCACGCACAATTATAAGAATAATAACAACCTTCTGCTCATTTCTTCTTTGCGCTCAGCGAATTCTCTGATTATTACGACTGCTATTGTCAGTATCTATTCGCCTCACGTCTTCGACGTTGTTCGGCAATACTTGAAAGTACAACGCTATTACGGCTGGCACTGCAAGACCTACAAAGACGGCTAGATAGTAAACTGTTCTTGTCACCTGAAAATTTAGCGAGGGGAAACGATGTCGCTCTAAACGCACCTGCATACCTTAAAACCATGATGCGCAATCAACTGAGGCTTTGATGCATTGACTGCGAGCATAGTCAAGGTCGCTCGACCTCACTGAAAATGCAACTTTTTCTAGGTATCTGTCCCCAATTTCCACGCGGAGGATATTCTAGGCCGCCGGTGCCGATATCCCCTAAGGTTTTTACTTCCCGGAAAAACAGAAGCAGTGACAGCTTTCAGCCATCTCGCTGAACCTGCTGACTTTAACTACGGCGTGTTGACGCCATGTTTTTAACCAGACAACTGACAAATACTGCGCGTACGCACAACCTAGGAGCGACCTTGACAGCATTAGCGGCACGGGAACGATTGCATATAACAGTCGAAAGCGTTCTTCATTATTCATTATCGTATGTTGGTGATATGGGGTATGTGGGTGAAACGAAATTTGCCCCAATGATTGCACAACCTGACGCTGTCACTGGTCGCAATAATACGCTAAAACGCGCGATTAATATTAGCAGGTGGCATATTGCAAAATGAGGCAGTTCCAAAGAGAATGAAATTACATTACAGTAATATGTCGAATAAAAGGCCATAATGTTAGACGGTGAGAGCAATAACACAACATCTCTTTTATTAAAAAAAAATCGAATATTGTAATATTTTGTGTTATATCTTTCTGGACAGCGGAGGTCGTAAAAAAAGGTTTTGCCGTACGCCTATGAGAAAATTTCTTTAAACGCAACCACTTCAGGCGGTCTAATGTATACGTTAAGTAGATGCTTTTTCTTGACTTCGGAACGTTTACTAAGCGGGTTCTTTATACGTGGATTGCGAAACAGGACGTTTGGGTGAATATTGTTAGACGTTGCCTAGACGGGTCAAATTGAGTACTAGACATGCTACTTTTCCAAACTGAGATTCAGCCTAAGCCACTCAGAGTGACTTAACGATATTTGCATAAAAATATTTTTAGGTATTTGGAAAAAAAAACGGAACATTTTCACTCAGGCTTTAAAACATTTTGAACGAGACGACACCTGTCTGAAAATTGTCGTTGCACGACGGAAATAGCTCTAACTCATTTCGGTCCGATTCTCTCGATATGGCCGCACATTCCTGTACGTTTATCATATGATTTATTGATCATGCTGCTCAACATACATTCTGCGTACAACTTCATCGGCGCCTTTGGCCGCGTCCGTTTTGCTAGCACTGGACACCTATTCGAATATCAGCGCGACGTTGAGAACCAGCATTCAATTCAATGGGGAACTTGATCAACGACCGGTAGGTGAAACACCTTCTACTGCCAGGCACATAATTTCCATGATCTTGTCTGTGGTTGTCCTCCATGTCGTAGTTACCCGAAAATATTTTCTTCCAATAGCTCGAGACTGTAATCGAGTAGGTGCTTCACCCGAAATTCTCCGCTGTCGTTATCTAAATGGGGGTTAAGGGTGTTGTCAACGTGAACAAGCTCTGAAAAATGGTTTGGCACGAAGTTGAACGACGAACACGAATGTTAAAGGCGAGATCTATAGCAGCCTCATTTGTTAGGACTCGGCCATCATCTAGGTCAACCAAAGACACGCAAGATGGATAAAGTTTACAAAAGAAAATCATCTAAGCATAGAGGGTATTGTTTATGTGGACGAGAGGGAGATGATAGCGGATTTAAGCAATAAGTGCACACGGCTTACGTCAGTATTTTAGTGATAGTTCTCAGCTGACCAACAGCCTATCGGGGATTTGCTAATGCTTCCGTGGAGAACCGATATTTCTGAGAGTTTCGTCAGTTTCAGCGGCGTAGGTCCATGGGGCCCTCAAAATAGCCAAGAAAATTCCCGTCATTATTGCTATGCTAATAAGTGCTCGAAGGCAGTGCTTGTGTTTACATGTGTAAAAGGGCTTTCTTTTA
>MNPL01023379.1:46291-58601 GCA_002081605.1 Tropilaelaps mercedesae
GTCGGCGCTGTAAGAGAGAATGGACTATTTAAAAGCATGGCCCTGGTAAACGGCGAAGAAATTGGAATGGCTGTTTCCGGTGAGCGCTTATTCTGCTGAGCAGGGGCGTATCGTCGCCATTGCTTCATATTTTTCTTTATGAATATATGTATATATCTATTTTTTGTGAATATATGCACCTGCATTAATAGACCAACGGTACTGTACCTGCATACGTATGTTTTTGTTCGACGGCTACCAAGGAGTGCTATGTGGATTGTTAGTAGGAACCCTCGTGTTTGAGATCCGTCACGGCTTCTCTACGTTGTAGTGCTACAATAGGCAACGTTTTTCCTACCAACCTAGCTCCCATACGTTGGAAGTTGCTGTGAGTATTGCTACAGTGCGCAAATGTAACCGCTTTTTCGAATAAGTCAAGCGCAATTTGATAAACGCGCAATCTGATTTTATTGCTAGGCTGGTTGGTTGCCGTAGGATACCTAGTCTAAACTTTGCTTTCAAGTATAACTTCACAGAAAATGTCTTGTGCTGTAAGTCTTTGACGGCCATCAAACGTCTTATTTACGTTGGTAGTACTCTTCCGTATTAACGTGATGCTTTCACTGGCTGTGGGACTTACAGACGACCTGGTCATCTGCCTTGCAGAGAATCGTCACTGTTTCAGTTAACTTTTTCGTTTGTCGCCAAAACCGAATCTCTACTTCTACGTTTGGGTACGTCGGTGGGCCACAGACTCACCATATGCAATGTCTTACAGTTGTCGCGTGTAGCAGGTAATAGGTCTGTGTTCATGTCTCTCTCGCAACTTAGATTGACTATGTAGCTGGCTAGAACAATTAGAATCACAAACAGCTGTCAGTGCACGATGAACAAGAGTTGCAGGAATAATTCCAGGTACGACATCGGTCGTTCTTCAATCAACAGTTATCAACGTTAGCTTAGTAGAGTTTCTACGACCGAGTTGAGCAGCTTGGAGCGACAGCGCACGGGTCTGAACTAGGCGGACGGCTGTATATCCATCAAATTGCTCCGAAGTACTACGACTTTGATCAGCAAACAACAAGCCAAATGATTATATGGATTTATCTGTATCTCTGTGGGGCAACGCGACTTATATGCGCTGGCATTTCTTACGCGAGCGTGAGGTTGCGTAAATTGACCATAAATAGGTGCCAACAGCGCTGATTATGGCTAATTAATTAACGTAATTAACGAAGGCTCGCGCGCTCCACGAGGCGTCCCACTTACCATGTGACTGTATGAACATGTCCGATAGCACAACATAACCGTTTACAACGAGCACAACCATCACGAGCAAAGCCTTATTGACAGACTCTTAAGCCGGCTGGTCCTTTATTTCGGCGAGCAAAAGCCATACTGCTGACGACATTTGTCCAATGGGACGTCGAGACGCGAATGGCAGTCTATCGGACGACAATCACCCGATTGCCCGTATGTCCTCACCGACTGTCTCTGGATGACCGCCTTCCAAAGCGAACGAATCTGCTGGAACAACTCCGTCGTGCTCGGTATTCAAAATCATTGGCAACGCCACTTCGCTTTTTCTGCGCGGTAGGCAAGCAGAGAACATTGGCGCTCTTCGGTGAGCTAGTTTCCGGCGTAAGCGGTAAAGCTACAGAGCGTGACAGACGCCCCCCCGAAGCGCTAAGCCGCCTAAGCAGGAAGCTGCCGTCGCCGAATCAGAGAAACAAATAAAGTTCAGGCTTTTCTCTGGCATCGCGCTGTCGATCGCCTGACGTGTCGGCATGTCGACAAGGGCAAACAACTTTTTGCGCAACGGCCACTGCGTCGCTAGCAGTAGTGGCTGACACCTGAATAAACTCGATTGTCCCCACACGTCAGAATCTAAGCTGAGACCGACCGTAAATAGGCCT
Organism: Tropilaelaps mercedesae; assembly: GCA_002081605.1. NCBI lineage: Eukaryota > Metazoa > Arthropoda > Arachnida > Mesostigmata > Laelapidae > Tropilaelaps > Tropilaelaps mercedesae. The sequence continues at coordinate 48,187 of MNPL01023379.1, forward strand.
CTACGAAGTATTTCAAAATGACTCTAGAAAATACTGTTTGCCGCTTAATGCTCCATGTGTGTCTACCGGCGAAAATTCTCACTGTTGAAGAACGCTCCGGGCGGCGTTGAACAGCCGGCCGCGATGCCGTCAGGCCACGCAGCTCTACCCAATCCCAGGACATCGGCACTTATAAATGCAGACCGCCACAAGAACGAAAACGATTTCTTCAGCTAGACATTAATGCATTTTTGATTCCACAAAAATCAGTCCCCTCGCAAGCATCTGGGCTTGTCGGGCTCTGCTATATCGAATAACGCTCGTAATATCGTTACGTTCTTTCTATTCGTTCTCTCACTAAGTCGTGCGCTAATCTTTAGCTGATTTCACTCTGCCAGCGTTTAGCGTTACAAGGGCGTACCGTGGCGCGGGCAGTCTCTACCAATCCGGTAAATAACACAGTGCGTAGTCTAATAGGAATTGTAGGAATAGGATCGTGTTTTCCTTGGAAGACAAGCCGCTTTGATCTTTTCTACTTTTGAGCTCTTTTGAGCTTTTCTACTGTCCACGGTTCTACATATGTATATGTATGTATATATATATATATATATCGGAGCTGTATTTCTGCGCTGGGCTACTTCCGACGCGGCGTCGCCACAGGATATTCTTCGCATGAGGGTCTATGCTTCAGTCCGAAACCTAGACGGTCCCTATTTTTTCTTAGTGTTCGAAGTCGTACAATGGCGTCAGCAAACAAACGACAAACACTAATGAGCGTTCAGCTTCGATCATGTCTATGGGAATGGGGCCTGAACTCTAACGCAGTACTTTCTAGACAGGCGTAGCTCAGATTTGATGGAACGCTCCGTCACGGACGATGCGTCGGGGTGCCTCGTGGTTGCATTTAGGTCGTCTCAGGTGTAGGATCACTGACGACGTAGGACAATCCGATAGAAGGGAACAGGAATCCAACGGATTAGGTTGGACAGCCTGAGCGGGATAGAGGCGCGTAACTGCCACTCATTGATCGCATGCAGCTGACGAACGTATCGCGCGATTTTGCTCAGCTGAAAAGGCCGTAGTCGGGGCTATCGAACGCGAACCAGGATTTTCGTGAAGCTAATTGAACTTCGCTCTATTCGAGTCAGAACGCCCTGGGCTTGCACAGACGCCGATCTTTTCAAGGTATCAAAAACGTTACGCGCCGCACATCTGACCTTGTAACACAGCAACAAGGGTCAAAGACGTTTAAGACGACCTGAAGAGTATAAAATGTACGAAGTGCCTTTTTTTTTGTCTCAAGGCTAACTCGTTTGCAAACTCGTCTCTTTTTCACTCGCGTCTTGCTTGTTCGTCGTCCTGAAGGCTAGGTCCCGTTGACGCAGCCAAATCTTCGCCGACCCTGGCGTCAGCTTTCAGCAGAAACAACGAGCCTGTCGGACAACAACATGCCGAGGTGCTAGCATCGCCTCACACTCTCTAGCTCTTGGGAGAGCAACGTCTCCGCGAGCCTTCAAGACTTCAGCCCCGTAAAGTCGGCTTTCGATCCGGCTCAAAAACTGCCTCGTTCCGACCGGCGCCAAACCGTCTGAGCGTCTCGTCGAGCTCTGCCTTTGTCAGCTAAGGGCCACTATGAACAATTGTTTCGGCTGTCGCGCAAACGTCGTTGCGGGACCGCGTCGGTTGATTCACTCCGAAACTAGCGTGAAAAGTCGACGTGCGCTAAAGACTCGGCCGTGTGCCAACACGCGTTGTCGCACTCGCGGCTCGAAGGCCAGCCGAGCATCGGACGACTCAGTCGGACACAACTACGTTGCTCCCGGAACGATGCATCGAGAGATCCGACTCAGGAACACTCCGGAACACGCGATCGTGGACGAATTCTTAGCAGTAGTTGGCGGCGCCGAGGACACACCTAAGGAAACAGGTTCCTCAAACGCTGCCATTCAGCTCCCGCGCCATAGCATTATCGTACGCCATTCGCCAAACGCCGTAAGCGATGTTTAATGAGGTGGTGTCTTCACACTTCGTTTTCAAGCTCGGCCAAATAAACGAACATCTTCGCCAACACTGGACTGGATGTAAGACGGGACTGGCCGCATTTTGAATTTCACATCTCTACTGACTAACGCAGAGGGATTTCATACTTCACTCGAAGCGGCTGTTTGTGTTTTGCCCACAACGACGTTTCCGTGTGCTTTTTTCGCTGTTTTCGTTGAGTGACAGCCACTCGAGTGTGGAGCCAAGCTCGGGTGCGATCGTTGCCCCGTAGTCTGCTGTAGTGTTCGGCCCGTCCGCCGTAGCAAACCGGCCTAAGCGGCAGCGAACAGCCTCCAACAAAGCAGATCGCAGCTGTGTCGTGGGTAACCAACCGCACGCCGCGTCCGCCGGACGTTAGCGCCTTAGGGGACCTGCGAACGTTAATAACTCATGATCCATCCCTGTGCGCTTTACCGTGCGCATTGCGAAATGGCTCGTTTGCCGTTCATAGCTACTCGTATATTCATCGATGCCCGACGTCGCTGCGATAACGCGCGCGCATTTACCCCGTCGGAGGTGTTCGGATAGCGTCCAAATGCGTCCAAAGCGCGTCCAAACACTCCCGAATTCTAAAGCTTACTAGAGCGATTTTTCCTCATCTCAAAGGTACGAGATCTTCCTCTTCGTCCTATGACCGTTACATTCTCGACATGCAAATCTCTCTCTCTCAAGGCAAATATTGCGCCTCGTAGCGGGTCAACGCTAACGAATCTGGAGCATGGCAATGACTTGGCTTGATGCGCCATTTCTATCTGTGCGCCTCGTCATCCTGCTTCACGCACGGCCACAAATTCTACTGAGCCCGCTAAATTCTACGTAGACAAACGCGCATCGATCAATCTCTTTGTTGTTAATCTACGGTCGAAATGTGTCTCCGCTGCTGTCTCCGTTCTCTCTTCGACGTGACGAACAGCTGAGTCATTTTGCGGCGTTGTTTCGTGTGTCGAACCGAGCTGACGATTTTCATTTCGAGTGGCGTCGTCCATCTGCGTCGCGCGGTGGCTGTCAACGGTGCAGATAGACGGATACTGGTTTGCCGTGGTCGTCCGTGACCGAATTTCTCTGAGCGGTGTACGCCCGACCGACGACGGCTGTCCGCGATGACGGGCTGGAGCCGATCAGCGATCGTTCTCGTCGTGTTTTCGTTCTTCACGCCGCTCCGGGCCGAGTTCGTGCACGTGCGAGACATTAGCGCTCTGTGCGGCAAGCGACTGCCGGTGGCCTACGTCGTCGGTGGTTCGGCTGCTTCACTGGTCCTACGCCGGAAGCCTGGCGCCTACCAAAAGCCCTGCTACGTCAAGCAGGACGTCGTGACCGATGCCGGCTACATCCGGCAAGGCGCCAGGCTCTACGTGAAGGTGCTGCAGATGGCGATACAGCAGAAGGTCGACGGAAGCTGCTACCACTCGCTCACGATACAGGGCAGTCACCCCGAGACGCTCAATGCGACACTGTGCGGGCCGTTGGCCGACCTGACGCAGGATGAGTTCGTCACCGAGGACTACAAACTCACCGTGATCTGGGACACGCGCGACACCACCGACCCGGAGCTGAGTAACCAGAGTCAGGAGAACAGCAACTTCAAGATCGTGATCACCGCCTTCGAGGAGGTCGACCCCAGGACGATGCAATGCCCCTCGGCCGAAGACGACGCCCGGCCCGAAACCATCATCAGATGGCATCACTGCACGAACGCGAGATGCATCGACGATCGCCTTCGCTGTAACGGGTTTAACAACTGCGGCGACGCGGACGCGTCCGACGAAACTGACTGCCCGCGGCGCGGCGACGACGCCATACTCTGGCCCATCGTCCTTGGAATCGCTGTCGGCGGACTCTCGTTGCTGGCCATCATCGGCGTCGTCGCGTACAGACTTGGCGATTCAGACGCCGAACAACAACAACAACAGCAATAACAACAGCAGCAGCAGCAGCAGCAACAACAACAACAACAGGAGTAAGGGACGAGTATGGGAATATGCATTCATGACTAGAGCGCTACGCTTCCCGTCGCTCGCGTGCAGTGTAACAACAGCATTAGTCAGTAGTAGTCGTGGCAGTAGTCGTAGCAGTAGTCGTAGCAGTAGTCGTAGTAGTAGTCGTAGCAGTAGTCGTAGCAGTAGTCGTAGCAGTAGTCGTCGTCGTAGTCGTAGCAGTAGTCGTAGCAGTAGTCGTAGCAGTAGTCGTAGCAGTAGTCGTAGTAGTAGTCGTAGCAGTAGTCGTAGCAGTAGTCGTCGTCGTAGTAGTCGTTGTAGTAGTCGTAGCGAGAGGCGAGCATGTCAATGAGATTGTGGCGAGAAGCCGCACGAGCAGCTCTTAAAGGGGCCTCTGCGCGAACATCCGCTGGCAGTCATAATCGCAACGACAGCCGCAAACTAGTAGCGAACGCGTTGTTTCATCACGATGAAACGATATTGCCTAACCGCAAACGCGATGACGTTTTAGCACAGGAAGTCTGGCGTCCGAGCTGTTTGTTCCGTTTGTAGAATATCATCTCGACAATATCCGGTCTGCTGGCGTGTCCGACATTGTCGGGGCCTTTGGTTGGCCAGATGTGTCGCCGTGGAGTTGACGTGTTGAGTGCGCCAAACGACGCGTGCGGGAAACACCCTGAGAAGCGCAATTGTTGCGCAGCCGTCCGGGCGTCGTCTGACGGTCTCAGTCGTCGGGTGTGTCCTTCCGCTTGACGTACACAGTGGAGCTGTCGCGTTATTCATTTTCTGGGGTTCCGGTGCTAACGCGAGAAGTTTGTCCAACATCTCAACAACGGCAGAATGCGCAGTCGACCGCCAAAGCAAAATGGCACAACTTGAAACGGGCTGGTGTCCGGCTCTCGCTTGGAGAACAACTCCATCTCTCTAGAGAGTGAATGTGTGTGTGTGCGTGTGTGTATGTGTGTGTGTGTGTGTGTGTATAGCGCATCTCCTTTTTAATATAGCGCCATAACAAAAGGCAAACGCGCGGAGTGCAGGCTCCAGTGTGTCCGTGCCGCAATTTCGTTCTTCTGTTCGAAGAGCTCCGCGAGGAAGTCGTCTAATCAACGCAAACTGTTAATGGATTTAGTCCTTCCGTCCTTCAGCACAGACAGGACGGGTGCAACAACCACCGACGTAATAGATCACGTTGGCAGAATGCGTTTTTTCGACGCGTCACCGCTTGAACCTCGTTTGTTCTCTGTGCGCAAGCCTCCAGGTTCGCCCGTTAGTGGCCTAGTTCCGCTATTCGCGCATTCGCTCATTAGCCGGACGGCGACTCGTGCACGTGAGAGTCGGCGTCCGATCTCGCGTACGAGGTACGTCGCGATTTCGCATGAACATTTTGACTCGTCGAGCGAAACGTTATATGATTGTTCTCGAGTTTCGATCGATGAAGTCAACGGTACTACGAACGTGCGTGGTCGGCTGGGGAGCCTTGGACCGGAAGATTGAGAAAATGTCCACACCAGTCTGGCCGTTGTTCCCTATGGAGAGTTTATTGGTAACGCGACCTCTTGTCGAACGATTTTGCGAGCTTCATCAGACGTAACGGGACATCGGTGCGTCGCTTCCACGTGCTAAGCCTATGAAACTGACGCTTCTGCAAAATAGGCCTAGCCACCCGACGGGCACCTGATCGTCGCTTAGACGGTCGTGATCCGCTTCTTCTGTCTGTGTCTGTCCCGTTAGAGGTCATTCACGCTTAGGACTTAGCGCCGTCGACGAAGGTCATTTGACACAATGAGACAGAAGGTAGGACGTTGACCAGGTCCCACGAAGACGGTTCTCGACGCAACGATTCCCGCAGGAACTAACCGCGTATGCAGGCGTCCATTACGAGACGACAACAGCCGGCCAAAAACGACGACTCAGTTTCGATATCAAGCGTCAAAAACATCGTTTACACGGGTGCGGACGCTTCGAGGTTCGAAAACCGCGTTAAGACCAAGCGTCGCCGCGCGCGACGATCGCTGTGCCAACTAAGCGATTGCCACCTAGAATATGACGCCACGTAGCGGACATTTTGCCACGCATCGGTGATAAATGGTAGCGATTCTAGGGCAGGCACGTGATTCTAGGAGACGTTCAATACGAAAAACTGCGCGCGTAATGTTGATATTGTTTATTCGGCTCAGATCGAGACGTAGGCGGTGTCGCGGGCTGCGGCCCCGGTTAGAGAAACGCGGCAAGTTCACTCTGGCCCAGAAACGTTGACACACTCGGCCCCGTAACATGGCCCCATAAAATGGCCCCGTTCGTCCTTGAATGGACCTTCGGGAGGTTTGCACCGCTCTGAGTCGTGCGCGGATCCGCATTCGCTTCGAGGGGTGCAGTTGTTTGAGATACTGCGTATGTTTACCACACGTGCCTCACATAGGTCCTATCGCACGTTTGTGCCTAACTGGCCTAAACGACTGGAGCGCCGTCCGCACAGGTATCTACACCTCACCTTGGTTAGGCATCTAGAAATCGTTTTCGAAATCGTCCAGCACACTCAAAAGTGTCACCACTTGAAAGTGACACCTGTCTCCCCGCTTAGTCGATGGCCAGTATCCAGCCAGGGTCGAGAATTACTCCCAAACTGTCCTAGAAGCTATGGGCAGAAAATTCGAAAGACCTCCACGTCCCTCGTGCCGTACCGGACGGAACCTTGACGCCTGCGCGGCCATTGCTCGGCCCCCGTAATGGCGGAATCAACTCGGCTGTCATCAGCTGAACGGTGCGTCGATAACTCCTCATTTTCGGGATCTAACGAAATATTGGAGACGTTTCAGCTACGAGGAACGTCGAGTTCGGTGGCCCTTTGGCGCATTCGGTGTGCTTTACGACCTGACGAGACACGTAGATGGGCGCCCGGGTTCGATCCCCGCCGTTGCACATTTATATGGGGTGATCCGTCCTATACAGGGTAATGCAAAAAGCGCTACCGTGAACGTCAAATGTCGGCTGATGGTCAGCCGCAAAACACTATTTATTGAACGGACGAAATTTGCTCATCGGTGTGGCCGGACTGGCTTGGCATGTAATTAGCCGTAAGCGGCGAGAAAAGCAACAACAGCAACACTTTCTGCACGTCACACGTTCCGCACGTGCTACAAGGCACGAACCTACCATGGCCCAGTCGTAGGTCAGCGTCACCCGATTCCGACCGGTGTTCAGCTAAAACTCACATCACCGCCTCGCCATGATGGAATTTCGAAATACTTCCTAGATTCTCCTGTGACTCCGACTGGATGTCGCGTGAAGGATCTATAGACAAGGGCGAGTTGCCGTTACGTGGTGTTTTATTTTTTTTTTTTGGAATATGGTAATCGTTGCAGTACTGAGATCTGAAAAGAAAAAACGATCGAAAATATTTGTGAAATCGTTCGTGTTGTTGTAACTTCTACGACTTGCGCTGTCGTTGGAGCTATGTGGAACGCCGAGTCGGTGACGAGGTCCTGTTGCCACTATCTCGAAATATTTTCCTCTTGTCACCTCTATCCAGTTCGGTTGAGATCTCGTCCAATGTTATTGCAAACGTTGTCGATAAGACCGCGATCTTTCCAAAAGTAGTCATCCCTGCCCGATGCTATACAGTCGACCTCGAACTGGGGGTCTTTTGTGCCCCCCCTCGCCTTACGCTAAACCTAGTTTTGGATAGACAACAACGTCGGGACGAGGTGGGCTGAAGAAACCGTCGCCTTCATCACACTGAGCATATATATATATATATATATATAGTGAGAAGATCCAAGGCTGTAAAGTGACTGAGAAGCTTAAGAGGGCCGGTGGAAAAAGCTCTTGGAAGAGACAGCTTCATCGACACCCGGAGCTCAACGGGTGCTCACGAATCACTCGATCGTACGACAGGTCCACTGGCTCGATGACGAAAGGACGAAGATCGTCGAAGACGGCACACACAAGGCGGGAACACGAACCAGGCGGACTTGGACTCCGGGCTCAGGTGCAGACTCCACAAGGCCACCACTGCACAAATGGTGACTTGTTTGGTGATGATTTGTTATTCCGGCAGCGTTTCTCTATGGTTGTTCGTTCGTCAGCAGATGATGCAAACTCTTCGTCGATCGGCTTGTTTGCCCTGGCGGCCTCGCGCATGCCTGGTGAGGGTCATGAAGTGGCCGCGCCCTCTGGCTTGATCTGAAGGTCGTCCATGAGCCGAGCCTGCCGAACAAGAAGATCTCAGCCTTCACGAAGCGCACAAGCGTCCCCATCAGAACGGCGAGCGATTTCACTTCGCTGCTACAGCCGAGCAGAGGTGGATGAACGCGCGACATTTCGCAGCCATCCGATGATGGTCAGCCGGATCAGCTGTTGTCGCCGTCCCGACCGACCCATCCGGGACCTCTGGGATGACAGCTCCGGCCGAGCGTTCCGCGGACCGTCGTTTAGCGTGACGCCATGACGGACAGGCGGCGTCGTACAACGAAGACGAAACACCCACACGGACAGTGAACGCTGCCGCGCACGCTGGAATAGAACTTGTGTTAGATTTCGTCGAGTTGGCTCCGATGTCACGACACGGAGCGACGCGGCGTCTCAACGCGACGAGCAGACCTATCTCAAGAATTCTCGGCCGTAGCAGAACGAAAAATGGCTCATCTACGCTACGGGTGGTGTCATTTTTCGCTCCCTAAGCCCCCGACGCTCGTCACCCGGACGCTCGTCACCCGGACGCTCGTAGAGAGGGCGACAGAGAGGGAGCGAGTCGAAATCGCGTTAGGTTTCACAACTGGCCCGACTAGGCCTAGCGGCAGTTCTAATCGCCGCTCGTCGGACGCTCATGCCGCTTCGCAACGTCTGTGCGAACTCTTCCTCCGTGGAAGCGTCCGACTCTGCGGATCATCCGCCCATCGCCGGCGGCAGTTGTCACTGCTTCGGTGGCTGAGCACGGCGAAGACTGACTGACGATCGATCGAACGAGACGCGATCGATCGAACGAGACGCGATCGATCGAACGAGAAAGCGGAAAAGGCTGCGCAGATACTCGAGCAGATTCGATTAGACTGTGGTTGTCTTTGGACGAGCGACGTCGCCGAGACCGTCTCGTATCGACGACGTCAGCGATTTCGGACGCGTTCATTGCGGTATTAGTGCGACAACGCAGTGGAGACGTCACTCAGCGTCGAGTCATTGCCGAGCTGGACGCTCGAGCGCGCCGTGTCCACCGTCGGCTATGTCGATCGACCGTTGACAAGCGACCGGCGATGTCGTCCAGACGAGCGCGGGCCGTTGCAAAATCGCTCCCCTGAAGAGCCCCTGAACGAGCGGTGCGCAAGACGCGCCTTGCACGTGCGCAATGCTCACTCCGTCAGACTATGAACGCAACATAGTCGTCACCCAATGCTCGAACTTTTGTTCGTTCAACTCTACGAGAGAGAGAGAGAGCATTGAGAGAATGTCGTTTGTTCGATTCGATTCCGTAATATATTAGGCCTAATATCATAGACAATGGTAAGAGGACAGCCATTTACAGTATCGAGTATACGGCCATGAGGCTTCAGGCCATCGTTCGACGTTTAGCTCGACCTTCCCTTACACGCAGGCAGACGCTTAGCCTCTGCCTAACGCGAACAATCGGCCGAACATTTGGGATAGGCGGCAGCGCAGCCACTGTGACTGCCGTAGTGCGTGGTCGAGTGAATGACTATCGGCGCGTCGATATGGACGGCGCGCGCCTTGGCCTCCGCCGCGTGCAGACGCTTCGCGACCGGGCCGTTGCGTTGTTCGGCGTCTACGCCTGAACGAACTTCCACCACCGCATCGGAACAAAAAACAATCCAGTCGGAGAGGACGATTGTCTGCCTGCCTGACGGTACAGCCGTCGGCATATGACAAACCATGAACGCGCGCGCGCGCGCTCCGGACGTCGCGGTAGGCCTGCCAGTGCCAGACCCCCTCCGCCGGGAGCGCCTGCTGGAGCGTCGCCCGCTGCTGTTGTAGACGCGTTACATACACGTCCAGGACTACACTAGGTCAGCGTCATCCGCGGCATCCTACGCTCGGGCGGACGGCGTCGTCGTCGAAGCGTAGTGAATCCTCGTGCGTCTATCCTGAGTCGAACGCGCGTCAGCCGTCGCAGCTCGTCGACGTTCGCACGATCCGCCGATGTTTCGTATGACTGAGCGACCGGCGTACGCATGTTTCCCGGTCTTCTTCAAGCGCGATCTTCAAGCGCCATCTTCTTCCCAGTTCGGACGACGGGAAGGTCGGCGCTTGAGTTCGGCCGCGTCTGCAACTTTTTGCCATTGCGCTTAGAGATCGTCGGAAGCGAAATCCCGTCACCACAATGTCGAGCGGCCATATTGACGCGGGAGAGTTTTACCTTTAGGACGGTACCGTAGACGCCGGCAGCCTTATCTTGGCGGTCGGCGCGCGCGCGCGCGCTCACTCCATCCCACCCGACCCGCCCTCCGCTCC